>JAODAL010018897.1:0-73460 GCA_025379985.1 Phyllomedusa bahiana | reverse complement strand
AACGAATCTACCATATCTCTACTGTGAGCATCATTTTTTAAATTTTGTATTAATATTTTACATTTTCTTGAAAATTTGCAACATAGATTTTTTTTTTAAGGGACCAGTCCAGTTCTAACATGGATTTGAGGAGCCTGTATGTTAGATACCCCCATAAATGACTCCATCTAAGAAACTACATCCCTGAAAGTATTCGAAACATGATTTAGGAAGTTTATTAACTCATTTAGTGTTTCACAGAAATGAAGGCAAAAAGGAGGTGAAATTTCAAAATGTCACCTTTTTTTTTTTTTTTGCAGATTTTCAATTTTATCCATTATTCACTGGAACACAATAGATGATAAACGGGAAATACAACTCAATGTTGATTCCCCCAATTCTGCTGTTTTTCGAGATATCCCATGTTCCCCCAGTGCGCGATTTGGCTCAACCACAAGCCTCAGAAAAGGAGCAGCACCTATTGGACATTGCGGTTTAATTTTCATTACGATTTTATTTAGGCGCCATCTCAGGTTTACGGACACTCTAAGGTACTAAAACGTAATAAACACCCCTAAAAAGACCCCATATCAGAAACTATACTCCTTAAGGAATATATCCAGGGGTGCAGTGAGCATATCGACCCCACAGGTGTTTCACACTTTTTTTAGCGTTAGGTTGGGAAAATTCAAAAAATTTTTTTTCCAACAATCTGGAATTTTAGCTGAAAATGTTTCATTTTAACAAGGATAAAAAAACACCCCAAAACTTGTTATGCAATTCCTTCCAAGTTCGACAATACCCTACATGTGGGTGTAAACTGCTGTTTGGGTGCTTGACAGGGCGTATAAGGGAGGGAGCGTTAGTTGGCTTTTGAAATGCAGATTGCGGTGGGGTCATGTCACATTTGCATAGCCCCCCAAAGTAGCAGAAGTCGCCCCATGTTGGATTCAACACCCCTCATGGATCTCATCTAGGGGTGTATTGTGCAAGTTGGGTGCACGGGTGTTCCATAGTGTTTTTAGCATTGGGTCATGAAAATGGGGGGGGGGGAGGGGGGTAATGCAGTTCAGCCATTTTTTGGTCTTAATGTTTACAGCCTTAACTGTGTGGTATAAATGACAAAATAACTTTACTATGGGGGTCAGTACAATTATATGGATAGAAATTTTACATAGTTCTTTTTACGTTTTATTATTACACAATAGAAATGCGTGTATATGTCATCAGTCTGACAGCCATAATTTTTTTTTTATTTCATGTATAAGGATCTGATTAAGGGCTTGTTTTTGCGGGATAAGTTGGACGTTTTTATTGGTACCATCATGGGGTTCATATGATGCTTTGATCACTTTTTATTAAGGTTATTATGAGGTGTTTTGAACAAAATACAACAATCCTGGTAATGATTTTTAGTTCTATTTTTACAGCGGTCACCGTACGGTATAAATGACATCCCAGCTTTACTTCATTTTTACTGCTTTTACATAATAAAAACACTTCTTCCGTGTACAGAGCTGTATATGGCCTTTTTTTTTTGCGGGATGATTTGATGTTTTTATTGGTATCATTTTATCGCTTTTAAATCTGATTTTTGTACGGCAGGATGAAGGAAATACTGCAATCCTAGTAGTGTTTTTTATTTTTAACAGCACTCACTGTGCTGTAGACATGACAAGTTAGTTTTACTCTATGGATCAATATGATTACAGCGATACCCAATTTACATTTTTTTTTTCAAGTTGAAGCACAAAAAAGTGTTTTTATTGTGTAAAACACTATCTTCTAATAGCCATACTTTTTTATTTTTCCGTATACAGAGCGGTGTAAGGGCTTTTTTTGTGGGCTGAGACTGACAGTAGCTGCCTGAGAGGAGAGGTGATGTCTGAACATGTGCGGCCAGGACTGAGGAGCTCTCATCCCTGGTCGTATATCCCCTGGAGACAAGCTGTACACTATGGATCACTAAGGGAGCAGCTAAAACAAAAAAGGTGCAGAATGTTTAATAATGATCAAAGGTGAAAATGTTTACTATTTAATTTGCAAGCTTCTCACCTTAATCTTACTTTGTGGCAAAACCCCTTTAATACGTTACTTTCCTTCTCATTCTGTAAACCGGCAACACCACATTCCACAATACTTTACACAGTGTGCTATCACTTACCTATGGCCCTGGCTCCAGTGCACATCATGATGTATTAGCACACACACCAAATTTATAGAAATTAACTTTTCACCATCTTTTAAGTGTAATGTAGAAAGTACAGGAACTATTTTATGCAAAAACATGGAGACGTCGTCTATACACCGCGCACATTATTATGTAAATGATACCATTCTCTGAATGACCGAACTGGTTGAAGCAACTAACAAAATAATGTTAAAAATGAGCCATTTCAGCATTAATCAATTTTAATGGATAAACGTCCCAATGATAAAGTTTTTGTCAAAATGAAAAGATTTTGAAAGCTCTGTTCCAAGTTATTCTGCACAAAAGAGTTACAAAACACGTTATAGGTTGTAAAGAACTGAAAATGGTCATTTTTGAAATTTGCAGCAATAAGGAGTCACATTTACTGAAATCAAAAGCTATTCCAATCAAAAACCTAACAACCGGCTAAGACACATGGTAACATAGGAGCCCTTCCCTGATATCACCTGCACAATTCTTGCATCCATTGAATTTGTGTTTTTTTTTAGGGTTTCTGCTTGAATTTCTTTGCTGGATGTCAGAATCGCCTCCCAGAGCTGGTGTTTGGATGTGAGCTGCCGCCCACACTCATAGAGCTTGTGCAGGAAGATACTCCAAAGGTTCTCAGTTGGGTTGAGGTCTGGGGAGGATGGTGGCCACATCATGATTTTCTCTCCTTTTATGTCCTTAGCATCCAATGGCACAGAGGTATTCATTGCAGCATCAGTTGGCTCGTTGCCTTGCTTGAAGATGATTTTGCTATGGAAGGCACCGTTCTTTTTATATCATAGAAGAAAGTGGTCAGTCAGAAACTCTATAGACTTTGCAGAAGTCATTTTCCAACCTTCAATGATCCTAAAGGGTCCTACCCATAATTCTGGCCAAAATCATGACCGCCACCTCCTTGCTGACATTGCAGCCTTGTTGGAATATGGTGCCCATCCACTACTATTATTATTATTAATTATTATTATTAACATTTATTTTAAAGCGCCATTGTTTCCATGGCGCTGTACATTAGAGGGGGGTCACATACATGATATGTCAAGTGAGTACAATAATGACAATGAATGACGTATAACTGGTACAGAGGGAGAGAGGACCCTGCCCGCGAAGGCTTACAATCTACAAGGAGGAGGGAAGAGACAGGAGGAGAGGGGCAGACATGTTTGCGGGGTAGTACAGTGGCAGCAGGGTTATTGTAGGTTATAGGCAATCCTGAAGAAATGGGTTTTCAGGTTGCTTTTGAAGCTGGTGAGAGTGGCAGAGAGTCCATCTGGACCACTCAGGGTTGCACGGCCCTCATCAGTAATATGTCTTCATGTACATGTGGGCCCAGTGCCACTGTTTATGCTTGTGGACACAGGTTAGGGGTGGCTGAATAGTAAACAACAAAACTACTAGAATGTATAAAGCCTAGGATAAAGATAAAATATAACTTTTATTTCTAACTATTAATAAACAAAAAGATACCCTAATCTAAGATGCCCAATAAATATCCCTAAACAAACTAAAGTTGCCTGTACACAACGGGAAGATCGCCCTAACAAGGGCGCCCCCAAACCGGAATCTAAGCTGCCACAACCCTAACTTAACCCTAACAAGATACAAACATATATATTAGCAAAAATGAACAAAAACACACAAACAGTGCTCAAAAGTGCAAAACACTACTAACTTATGAAAAACATAACAAGAAAAGATATTTCAAAAGTTCCAACGCGTTTCCCCCCAAAATCTAGAGGTTCATCAAGGAAACTAAAAACACAGATACTTGTACATCAAAATACAAAAAAAACTTACGTCCCTTGTAAGACATAAAGATAATAAATGATGTATAAAAGGGTCCAAGATATCAGCATAACGTATCCCTTGAATAGGGTGCAGCAGTATGATGTAACGGCAGTTTTTTCTATTTTGATGTACAAGTATCTGTGTTTTTAGGTTCCCTGATGAACCCCTAGATTTTAAGCATTTGGAACTTTTATAATATCTTTTCTTGTTATGCGTTTCATTAATTAGTAGTGTTTTGCACTTTTGAGCACAGTTTGTGTGTTTTTTTGGTTCATTTTTGTTATTATATATGTTATTTGTATCTTGTTAGGGTTAGTTAGGGTTGTGGCAGCTTAGGTTCCGGTTTGGGGGCGCCCTTATTAGGGCGATCTCCCCATTGTGTATAGGCAGCTTAAAAGGGATTTGCTGAGACAAAGATTCTTACCTCTCAGCTTAGCCCAGGCAGAATGTCAACAAATCACCCATAGTCATGAAGCTGCAGGGGGGAGAGGGTGGGGGCCAGTGAGTAGTGAGGAATCCAAGGGAGCGTCTCAAAACTTAAGTGAAATAATAAACAGTACAGCAGTGGATTCTAAATACAGCAGACACAGGCTCATACACTGCACTGTCAGGAGGAGCCTTATCTGCTAAGATGTTATGTAAACAAATCACGGAGCGGAAAGAGAGAGAGGCGCACACAGCCAGAGCACAGAGCTGAGCATAACGGATCCTGTGACATGTTCACTGAAATAAAAAAACTCTAAATGGTGGCTTCTGTGAACAAAAGACAACAGCTTTTCTACACAGCAGCTTGAAAGCTCCTTCATGTTCTCCGTCATCAGATAAAGCAGGGATCTAATCACTCTACAACTAGTTTATTCTGCATACAAAAGAAAACATATTGCTACCCGGTGCCTTAAAAACTTCTGCAGCTCAGTCTCATCAGATAAGAAGCTCTCTCTGCGCAAGCCCATCCAGCTCTTGTCAGGCCTTATCTAATAGACGCTTTGAAGTAACCAAGGGCATGTAAGGAAGGCTGTAGCTCTCTCAGACTGCAATTTTTGTAATCACATATATTTAGAAAAGTGATTAAAAACCCATTTTGAAGGATCCCACGTCAACATTACATCGTGGCAAAACCCCTTTAAGTTTCCTTAGGGATATTTCTAGAGTATCTTTTTGTTTATTAATGGTTATACATAAAATATAACTTTTATCTTTATCCTAGGCTTTATACATTCTAGTAGTTTTGTTGTTTAATGTATTAGTATAACCAGGTTCTGATTATCCTCTATCATGGGTTTTTCTTAAGCCTATACAGACATTCCCCGGGTTACAAACGGGATAGGGACTGTAGGTTTGTTCTTAAGTTGAAATTGTATGTAAGTCGGAACAGGTATATTTATTAAATGTAATTCCAGCCAAACATTTTTTTTTTTAGTTTTGGATAGTGCAGGGAAGGGTTTTTACATTTGTTTTGCGGACTGTGTCCATTTTTAGAAGATTTCACCTAATGTTCTGTATCTCATGTGCAGCTGTGGCATGCTGGCACTTGGTTATCATGGGGCGTGACTCAGTGTTGAATGTCAGTCACGCCCCATAAGTCTCCGTTTGTAACTAGGGGACGTATGTAAGTCGGAACGATGTAAGTCGGGGACTGCCTGTATTTAATATCAAATTGTTGTGGTTTTTTGTGGCTGAATAGTAGGTTTATGGACAACTGCAGCCTCAGGTGGATCCTACACCTTGAAGTTCAGAGGCAGCAGCAGCTTCAGATACCGGTTTGCTGCTTTGTAATGGTTTTTGGGCAGCTGCTCTCTTAATCTGATGCATTTGTCTGGCAGGAATCTTCCTTATTTTACGGTTATCTTCACGAACCCATCTGTGCTTGGAATCCGTCACAAATCTCGTGACAGTGCTATGATCACACTTAAGTTTTTGTGAAGTATCTAATGTTTTCATACCTTGTCCAAGACATTGCACTATTTGGCAGCAGATCTTTATTCTTTCCCATGTTGCTAGAAACCTGTGGCTGCTTAATAATGTGGAACGTCCTTCTTAAGTAGGTATCTTCAAGACACAATAGCATGCCTGAATTTAATTGAAATACAAAGAATGTAATTTTTAGGACACTTAAATCAAATTTCCATGTGGTGTTGTCATACTGGAAGCCAGGACCTTCCAGCTGCAAGAAACAGTATTGACCCTGTGACAGTGTGTAATGTACAAAACCACAGATTTTGATCAATTGTACATATGTAATACAAGACAAGTCACATTATTATGACCACATCCTACTATAGCTCATGAAGGAAGTCACATAGAGTGAGCTGGCTTGGCGGGTATATAAGTTATGTGATAGGCTGTCTGCACACACATCCCTCGTTGCAGTCATAGTTGTAAGGTGCAAAAGCAAAGATTATTGGCTTTCGGGCCAAGGGTGGAGGTATATCTGAAACCGCACAGTTCGCGTGCTGCTGTGGTAAGTTTGGTGAGTGGACAAATACCCGACTTGTGAATAAGCGATGTGGAAACTACAGAGCACCACATGCCATTGATGTTAACGATGGCTATGAAGGTGCACAAGGGTGGAGCAACACAATACAGTGGAGCAGCTTGCCATCAAAAAGAACCAGGGGCTGCCAAACGTATGTCTAACACAACAGTTCAGTGAACCCTACTATGTATGGGGCCCCGAAACAAACGACTATCACTGCATCTCTGCTAACCCTACTGTGTATGGGGCCCTGGAGCAGACTGATGTCACTGCACCTCTACTCACACTACTGTGTATGGGGCCCTGGAGCAGGACATATCCCCTGCACCTCTGCTAACCCTACTGTGTATGGGGCCCTGGAGCAGACGGGTATCACTACACTCTGCTAACCTACTGTGTATGGGGCCCTGGAGCAGACGGATGTCACTGCACTCTGCTAACCCTACTGTGTATGGGGCCCTGGAGCAGACTGATGTCACTGCACCTCTGCTCATCCTACTGTGTATGGGGCCCTGGAGCAGACATATCACCCACTTTGCTAACCCTACTGTGTATGGGCCTGGAGCAGACGGATGTCACTGCACCTCTGTGAACCCTACTGTGTATGGGGCCCCGGAGCAGACAGATGTCACTGCACCTCTGTGAACCCTACTGTGTATGGGGCCCCGGAGCAGATGGATGTCACTGGCCCTCTGTTAAACCCACTGTGTATTAGGTCCTGGAGCAGACGGATGTCACTGCACCTCTGCTAAAACTACTGCGCATAGGGCCCTGGAGCAGACAGATGTCACTGACCCTCTGCTAACCCTACTGTGTATGTGGGTCCCGGAGCAGACAGATGTCACTGCACCTCTGCTAACCCTACTGTGTATGGGGGCCCGGAGCAGACGGATGTCACTGCACCTCTGCTAACCCTACTGTGTATGGGGCCCCGAAGCAGACAGATGTGACTGTGTCAAGATGATTAAATCAGGAGTGGAAATTATCTTTCTTCCACTCCTTGATCCAATTAAATGCCTCCTCCCAATTATATTGTTATTATTGCTGCCGACAGCCGGAGCTCGAGAAGTATGACCCATACGCTTTGGCTTGGGACATGAAATCTGAAGTTTAATCACAGTAAATTACATTCCAATAGAACTTTTTAATCACATGACTATTTTATCACTACATGATTGGTTAATTGGTGGTTGCTAAGAGACAAGTTATAATTTGCATGTACGTATGAAGCATTAGCTGATATGACACATTCCCCTCTGTATCATCTGGGGGGGAGGAGGAAGGCCTTGACTTTCTTGGTTCTAGCGGACACCGCATCAGTCTCAAGGAAAGCTGTGTGAGAGATATCTGATACTTCGATAAGGATGTATAGCAGTAAAAGCAGTTTAACAAACTATCTGATAAGCTTAATAAGAATGTAATGATGAAACAGACTTTTGATGTTTTTTCTCTTAAATTACCAACTTGACAGTCCCCCCTAAAAACATCAGAATCTGTTCTAATGCTCCCCCCCTAAGGCGGGAATGGTGATTGATGCTCTTCCCTAAACTGAACAAGAATGGGTAAAGGTCACTCTCCTTAGACAGCAGGGTGAACAGGTGGAGCGGGTGTTGAACCCACTAGACCACCGTCAGGCTTGCTCCAAGGGGCGTAACCAAGTAACCGCCGGCCTCCTCCCAGAGCCTTTGATGGTAAGGATGAGAGTTGACCACGACCGCCAGGTGCCACCTCAGAGCAGTCCCCGGCAGAGGCATCTGTGGATTGTCTCATAACCTATGATTCTGGAGAGTCATGATGGAGGTGGCCATTTGTTCGCTAACCTTGTAGGCAGTCTGGTGTAATTATAACCCTGTTGTACATAGATGTAATTTATCAGTCCACCTTTTGTTGATGTTATCTGGGCGTAAGTGATTAACCCTTGCCCTGATCCTGCTTTGATTCATCAGGCACCCTTGGTTGTCCTTTGCATTTTTTACCAATCCAGACTAGACAAACATATGAAAGGATAAGTGAATAGTACATAATGACTTATTGGTCGCAGTCACTGTCTTTCAGAGTGAAGCATGCACCCATGTGGGTCTTCCTTCAAGATTCATTGAGGTTGGGGACATCTGGAGTACTTGGTATTTTCCTTCAAATCTGGGCTCCAGAGAATCTCTGACGTGTTTCTGCACCCACACAAAGTCACCAGGTTGTAGCTTTGATCAAAGTCTGGATCTGAATGGAGGAGAACACTATGGCATGGATTAGTTTCAATTCATTACACAGATTTATAACATATTTTACAAGGCTATCATTCCCTGCACTCAACTACTGCTCTGTGTGAAACCTCCCTAATCTGGGCGGGGCTGAGAATACTATCTCCCGAGACCAGTGGGCTGTCTGGGGGTATTTCTGACAGAATAGAGTGTAATGGGTAGGATCTTGGGCCAGGGAAGAGATGTTTCTTTGCTAGCTTTCAGAATTTTGTTCTTCAGAGTGGCGTTCATTCTTCCCACTTTTCTGCTGAATTAAGGCTGGTAGGGAGTGTGCAGGCCAAGGTCAGCTCCTACTAGTTTCCAAATGTCTCTGGTTACTTCTGCAGTGAAGGCAGGTCCTTGGTCAGATTTAATAACCTCAGGGATCCAAAATCTGCATATTAACTCAGTCAATAGTTTCTTTACAGTGATTCTGGTAGTCATGTTGGTAACTGGGTAGACTTCAGGCCATCCTGAGAACAGATCCACCACTACTAGAACATACTTGTATTTTCCACTCTAGGGTAATTCAATATGTTCAGTCTGGATCGTGGAGAAGATTATTGTTTGCAATGCTTCCTTGGTGTTGGCAATAGCCTCTGGGTTACAAGTATTGGATATTTCAAACTTCTTGCATAGTTACTTGCTGTGGTGGAGATTCTGGGTGCTGTACATCTTGTTGATTGAAGAAATCATACTGGTTAGTCCTCTGGGGTAGTGTTCATGAACCATTGTTTCTTAAACTGGATTTTTTAATGGGGGCCTTGGTAAACAAAGTCTATTGTCTTTCCCCTTTGAATCTGTCTTGGTGTATCTCTGCTCCCAATTTCTCAACTTTTCTTTCCTTCGGGCTTGTCAAGTTGTTTGAGATTGTCTCAACAGGGTTAACACTGGATAATGAAACTTGTCTTGGTTTTTCTCACCTTCTCCCTTCTTCTCTCCTTTTCTCACTTCTCCTTTCTTCTCTCTTTTTTCACCTTCTCTTCTTTCTCCTTCTTCTCACCTTCTCACTTTTTCTCACCTTCTCACCTTTCTTCTCTCCTTTCTTCTCACCTTCTCACCTTTCTTCTCTCCTTTCTTCTCACCTTCTCACCTTTCTTCTCTCCTTTCTTCTCACCTTCTCACCTTTCTGATCATCTTTAACTTAGCTTCCCTCCTTCATCACATTTCTAAACTCTCCTTTCTTTCACCTTAATCACCTTTCTTCTGATCTGAAATACTTTCTTAGCTCTTCCTTGTCTTCTCACCTTCTCCTTTACAATTCTACCTTTCCACTTCTACCATTTACTTCTGATTCTTCTCACCTTTTTCTCACATTCACCTTCTTTCTTTCAACATTCACTTCTTTGCTTCTCACATTTGCTTCCTTTCATTCTCACATTCTGGCATTCTTTCCTTCTCACCATTCTGCTTCTTTCTTTCAAGTTGCTTCTTTTCTCAACAGTTCTCTGGATTCTATTCACATTCTGCTTCTTTCTTCTCATTCTGCTTCTTTCTTCTCACATTCTGCTTCTTTCTTCTCACTTTCTTTGCTTCTTTCTTCTCACCTTCTCCTTCTTTCTTCTCACATTCTCCTTCTTTCTTCTCACATTCTCCTTCTTTCTTCTCACATTCTCCTTCTTTCTTCTCACATTCTCCTTCTTTCTTCTCTGCTCTGGTCAGCACATATACAGCCACTCCTGCTTCCTCTCGAATCTCTGGGAAGAGAGCTGTGGCCTTTGCAGCCAAGTCTGCTCTGTAGGTGCCTTCTACTTCCACTGTCTCTATTCTTCCATGGGCTTTAGTCTTCAAAACGGCCACTTGAGCTGGCAATTGGAGAGCATGCATCAGAGTCTGAATGGCTTCTTGATTCTTGATGGGCATTCCACTAGCTGTCTGGAAACCTTGCAGGGCTTGGGACATGAAATCTAAAGATTAATCACAGTAAATTACATTCCAATAGAACTTTTAATCACATGACTATTTTATCTCTACATGATTGGTTAATTGGTGGTCGCTAAGAGACAAGTTATAATTTGCATGTACGTATGAAGCATTAGCTGATATGACACATTCCCAAACTCTCCTCTGTATCATCTGGGGGGAGGAGGAAGGCCTTGAATTTCTTGGTTCTAGCAGACACCGCATCTGTCTCAAGGAAAGCTGTGTGAGAGATATCTGATAGTTCGATAAGGATGTATTGCAGTAAAAGCAGTTTAACAAACTATCTGATGAGCTTAATAAGAATGTAATGATGAAACAGACTTTTGATGTTTTTTTCCTCTGCTAACCCTACTGTGTATGGGGCCCTGGGGCAGACGGATGTCACTGCATCTCTGCTATTCCTACTGTGAATGGGGCCATGGAGCAGACGGATGTCACTGCACCTCTGTTAAACCTACTGTGTATAGGGTCCTGGAGCAGACGGATGTCACTGCACCTCTGCTAACTCTACTGTGTATGGGGCCCCGGAGCAGACAGATGTCACTGCACCTCTGCTAACCCTACTGTGTATGGGGCCCCAGAGCACACAGATGTTGCAGCACATCTGCTATCCAAGCTGCATCAGTATAAAATGATTCTATTTTCATGGCAGTATTGGACTTCCACTGATTGGCAAAGGGATTGTTTTCTCCAGTTAATCACATTTTCTGTTTCATCGAATAGATGGACATTAGCCTGTCAGACAAGATGTGAAATGTTAACATGCTATAGGGAAGTAGCTCACCGTGCAAATGAACGAGGGGCTACCAAACGTGTGCCTAACAAAACAGTTTTAGAGAACCCTAAACTGTATCGGGCCCTGGAGCAGACAGATTTCACTGCACCTCTGCTAACCCTACTGTGTATGGGGCCCCAGAGCAGACGGATGTCACTGCACCTCTGCTACCCTACTGTGTATGGGGCCTGGGCAGTGGATGTCAGATTTGCTACTGATGTGTTGGCCTGGAGCGCGGTAATGCAATCTCTGCTAACCCTACTGTGTATGGGGCCCTGGAGCAGACGGATGTCACTGCAACTCTGCTAACCCTACTGTGTGTGGGGCCCCAGAGCAGACAAATGTCACTGCATCTCTGCTAAACAAGTCAAATTAACAGAAACAGCTTCAATTTACCCAGTAGTGTCAGAATTGGACCTTTGGTTGGCAAAGGGTTGCCTTCTGCGATGAGCCCCATTTTCTGTTCCATTGAAATGAATGAGGTTAGCGCGAAACAGGCAAGAAACAGAGAACAAAACACCCTACAACCATTGCTGGAAGAACACAAGCTTGTGATGGCAGCGTTATAGTCTGGGGAATATTTTCACGGCATTTTTTGGGCCACGCATCCATGTGGAAGGCACTCAACTGATTTGGGCATGAATCCATCCTTGCGGATCACGTACACCCATACATGCTGATTATCTTCCCTGGAGCAGATGGGATCTTCCAGCAAGACAATGCGTATGTCCCACGGCTAGAAATGTCCAACATTGGTTGGAAAAGCATGACCAAGACTTCCAAGTACTACCCTGTCCCCAATTCTCCAGACTTGAACCCATGTGAGCATCTGTGGGACCACTTTGAGCATCATGTGAGCACCATGGATCCTCTCCAAAGCACCCTCCAGCAGCTGTGAGATGCAGTTGGCTCTAAATACCTGTGACAACCTGCCAGGACCCTACTGAGTCACTCCCAGACCATCTAGCAGTTACTCTAAATATTAGTGGGCGATACTAACAATGTGATTGATCACAGAATGATAAAATCTGGCCAATGATAGTTTTGTCTAACTGCCAACGAATAAATATTGTAAATTTTTTTCCAATAATTGAGCAAAAAATTGCAGCGCTTGGTGTGGCCCCTTTCCCTCAAAGCTTCACCCCTTTTTATGGGACACAGCACATGAGTACATAATAAATGGGGTGTAAAGCATGTACAACTGTATTTGAGCACAAATTTGTAGTAAATGTGCCCAGGTGAATGATCTTACCATTTCCCCGACCGAGCCTCAACCTTCCCCAAATTTCCCAAAGAAAACCTTCTATTTTAGTTAGAGAGCGGATGATCCCCTGACAATGCAGCAGCTAAGCTGAGCTGAGGTTTGACATGGAGACATTTGATCAGGAAGACAACTGTCTGTTCCACTATTTCCACTGACTTCTGATCCAACACGACCCATTTTCCTTGGAGTGATCTGGTAAAAACACCAAGGAGGTGTAGATATATATGTGCTGTGACATGAGCGCATCCTCACATCTACCCCATACTTACTACCTTCAAAATTCACTTTCCTCTACACTCACTGCAGCATTTTTCTATATGTGCAGGAACTAAAGCGCTGTTCATCCTGATCTTCCTGATTTACAAATAAAAAAACAATATTACAGTGAAGTCTGACCTTACAAAGATAAAGTAGCGGAAGAGAAGGAGAATCTGGACATGTCCGCTAAATAGGGCAACCGTATTCCAATTAGGACTACTTTGCCCTATACAAGTCAAAGGCTCCGCCACCAACCCGCCACGGTATCCTTCGGGGTGAATTTTATAGTATCTTGACGGATAAAACTAACAGAAGGCGAAAAAGTGATGTGAATGAAGCCCAATAGCACAATTTTTTTCCTGTCTGGAAAGGTTGTTATGGACATCTGGTAAGAATTTTGCAATCACAAATTCTTTGGTATTAATATATTCATTTATTTTGCTTGCAATGAAAAAACACAAAAGAGAATGAATCAAAAATCAAATCATTGATCATTTCACACAAAATTCCAAAAATGGGCCGGACAAAAGTATTGGCACCCTCAACCCAATACTTGGTAGCACAACCTTTAGCCAAAATAACTGCGAACAACCGCTTCCGGTAACCATCAATGAGTTTCTTACAATGCTCTGCTGGAATTTTAGACCATTCTTCTTTGGCAAACTGCTCCAGGTCCCTGAGATTTGAAGGGTGCCTTCTCCAAGCTGCCATTGTGAGATCTCTCCACAGGTGTTCTATGGGATTCAGGTCTGGACTCATTGCTGTCACTTTAGAAGTCTCCAGTGCTTTCTCTCAAACCATTTTCTAGTGCTTTTTGAAGTGTGTTTTGGGTCATTGTCCTGCTGGAAGACCCATGACCTCTGAGGGAGACCCAGCTTTCTCACACTGGGCCCTACATTATGCTGCAAAATTTGTTGGTAGTCTTCAGACTTCATAATGCCATGCACACGGTCAAGCAGTCCAGTGCCAGAGGCAGCAAAGCAAACCCAAAACATCAGGGATCCTCCGCCATGTTTGACTGTAGGGACCGTGTTTTTTCTTTGAACGCCTCTTTTTTTTCCCTGTAAACTCTATGTTGATGCCTTTTCCCAAAAAGCTCTACTTTGTCTCATCTGACCAGAGAACATTCTTCCAAAACGTTTTAGGCTTTCTCAGGTAAGTTTGGGCAAACTCCAGTCGGGCTTTTTTGTGTCTCGGGGTAAGAAGTGGGGTCTTCCTGGGTATCCTACCATGCAGTCCCTTTTCATTCAGACGCCGACGGATAGTACGGGTTGACACTGGTGTACCCTCGGACTGCAGGGCAGCTTGAACTTGTTTGGTTGTTAGTCGAGGTTCTTTATCCACCATCCGCACAATCTTGTGTTTAAATCTCTTGTCAATTTTTCTTTTCCGTCCACATCTAGGGAGGTTAGCCACAGTGCCATGGGCTTTACATCTAGAGAGGTTAGCCACAGTGCCATGGGGAGGTTAGCCACAGTGCCATGGGCTTTACACTTCTTGATGACACTGCGCACGGTAGACACAGGAACATTCAGGTCTTTGGAGATGGACTTGTAGCCTTGAGATTGCTCAGGCTTCCTCACAATTTGGATTCTCAAGTCTGAGGACAGTTCTTTGGTCTTCTTCCTTTTCTCCATGCTCAATGTGGTCCACACAAGGCAGGGCTGCGAATAGAAATTTTGGGGCCCCATACAGCCAAAGTTCCTGGGCCCCCTTTCCATGCCCCGCCCCAAACACACCCCTTCCCAGGCACCACCCATTCACTGTCATAGCCTCGCCCCTTTCACACCCTCATTATTTCCTAGTCTTTTGACGTTATTTAGATGCGTCTCGGGGAACCGACAGGACGGACCCAGAGACGCATCTAACAATTACCAGTGACTTTATCACTGCGGGCTATGAGAGATCACCGCTGCTTGTCTGCCTCGCGCCTGTCGGGTCCGTCTTTCAAAGAAATGACATGCAATTCTTGGAGCACATCTGCAAGACAGACCCGACAGGCGCAGAGCAAACACGCAGCGGCGATCTCTCGTGTGAACGCAGCGGCGTCTTCCTCATAGCCGGCAGTGATAAACTGACTGCTAATTGTTTAGATCCGTCTCTGAGTCCGCCCTGTCCGTCCCAGAGACGGATCTAAAAAGCGTATGTTCATACAGAGGCAAGACGCCGTGTGAACAGACCTTAATACCTATGTATTTTACACTTTTAAACTTTTTTTTCTTTCACATTCACCACTAGGGAGCTCAATCACTATTACAGCCTAATGCATTGTGTATACAATGCATTAGGGTGTACAAAAATGGCTGTGTGTGGGTGTGAGAGGGCCCCCCCCCTCTCCCACCCAACAGCAGCAGCGGGGGCTCCCCTCGCCCACCCAGCAGCAGCCCCCCCTTCCCACCCAACAGCAGCAGTGGGGGCCCCCTTCTCCAAATGAGCAGCAGCAGCGGGGGTACCCCCTCGCCCACCCAGCAGCAGCAGCAGCAGCGGGGGCCCCCTCTCCCACCCAACAGCAGCAGCCCCCCCTCTCCTGCCCAGCAGCAGTGGGGGCCCCCTCTCTCCTAACCAACAGCAGCAGCAGTGGGGGCCCTTTGGGTGAGAGAGGGCCCCCTCCTTCTCCCCACAGGGCCAGGGGGGAGGAAGGGGCCCCCACAGTTATGACTGGGTGGGAGAAGTGGGACACACTGTAGGGCTGCTGCTGGTTGGGAGAGGGGGCCCCTGCTGCTGCTCCTCTGTGGGAGAGGGGGGCCCCTGCTGCTGCTCCTCTGTGGGAGAGGGGAGCCCCTGCTGCTGCTCCTCTGTGGGAGAGGGGAGCCCCTGCTGCTGGGTGGGCAAGGTCGGGCCCCCACTGCTGCTCCTGCTCTTTAGGAGAGGGGGGACTTGTTATAGGGCTGCAGGGAGGGGGCCGCGCTCCCAGCCACAGCAGCGCTCTGCCTCTCACACTTTAAAATGTACTTACATCATGCCTGAGCCGCGCCGCTGTAGCCGGAGCCGGGCCCTCCTCCTCTGGCCGCGCTGCCGCTGTGACTGCCCAGCGGGGATGCGGAACAAGTTGAATTCGTGAGGCCCCGCCCCGAGGGGCGGAGCCTCACAGATTCCTGTTTCACAGCCAGAGGAGGAGGGCCCGGCTCCGGCTACAGCGGCGCGCCACAGGCATGATGTAAGTACATTTTAAAGTGTGAGGCAGAGCGCTGCTGTGGCTGGGAGCGCGGGCCCCCTCCCTGCAGCCCCGCAACTCGTGCGTCGGCCGCGCTGCAAGGCCCTACAGAGAGCGCGGCGCATGGCTGCGCCGTTCTCTCTCATGTAGTGAGAAATAAGGGGGCCTGCTTGAAGCGGGCCCCCCTTATTTCTCCGGGCCCCATACAGGAGTACGGGTTATACCCCCTGTATGGCGGGCCTGACACAAGGACACAGGACAGAGGTTGAGTCAACTTTAATCCATGTCAACTGGCTGCAGGTGTGATTTAGTTATTGCCAACACCTGTTAGGTGCCACAGGTAAGTTACAGGTGCTGTTAATTACACAAATTAGAGAAGCATCACATGATTTTTCAAACAGTGCCAATACTTTTGTCCACCCCCTATTTATGTTTGGTGTGGAATTATATCCAATTTGGGTTTATGACAATTCTTTTTGTGGTTTTCCATTGAAGACAAATTAAATGAAGATAATAATACCAAAGAATTTGTGATTGCAATCATTTTCAGGAAGAAACTGAGTATTATCTGAAAGAATTGCAGGGGTGCCAATACTTTTGGCCACCACTGTGTGTGTGTGTGTGTGTGATGTGGTGTGTGTGTATGTGTATGTATATATATATATATATATATATATATATATATATATATTATATATATATATATATATATATGTATATAAATAATGATTGTCACATTTCAGGAGGAAGTTTGCTTCACTCCTTTTTGCAGATCATCATTAAGATTTTGAGGCTGTCGTTTGGCAACTCAGAGCTTCAACTCCATCCATAACTTTTCCATGGGATTAAGGTCTGGACACTGGCTAGGCCACTTCGTGACCTTAATGTGCTTCTTTTTGAGCCACTCCTTTGTTGTGTTGGCTGTATGTTTTGGGTCATTGTCTTGCTAGAAGACCCAGCCATGACCCGTTTTTAATGTCTGGGGGAAGGGAAGGAGGTTGTCACAGTATTGATTTTACAGTACATGGCTCCACCCATTCATTATATATACCGTTTCCCCAAAAATAAGACAGTGTCATATTAATTTTTGCTCCTAAAGACGCGCTAAGACTTATTTTTAGTGGGTGTTTTTTTTTCTATGAACAATAATTCACATTTATTGTTGAACAAAACATCAACATGTATTAATATACTGTAGTGATTTCATCACAAACATCAGCATAAGCAGCCAAACTCTGAATTGCAGAACAAAAATTGCACTGTGGCTTATTTTCGGGGGTGTCTCATTTTCGACGAAACAGGGTGTGTGTGTGTGTGTGTGTGTGTGTGTGTGTGTGTGTGTGTGTGTGTGTGTGTGTGTATTGTCTATATATATATATATATTATATATTCATTCATACATACACACACATATACATACACACACACATACATACTGTATCTCTATATATACATAAACACTGGAAAACGTGTATGTTTTTTTCCAGCATCTTAAATTGATATATTTATTCTTTACAGTCATTTTTAGTCCCCTAAGGACAACATAATACAATACTTACTTTTAAACGAACTCCTATTGCCTCCGATGGTGTAATGGCGGCACAGTCATGGCAGACTTGGGGCCTTGAGAACTGATCAGCACTCATGATCATGTTGTAAAGGATAACAGGGGTGATTGAAAACTGAAGGGGACACCACTCCTCTTCCTAACAGCTTAGATGCCGTGGCTGCACCAACTGTGGCATCTATGTGGTAGACTTTTAGTTAAAGGAGCATTCCCATCTCAAACATTTAGGGCGGCATGTATGAATTCGAACTTTTTTTTACTTGGCGCCGACACCACAGTTCCAAATAGATATAGAAGAGTGTAGAATACGACAGTATAAAGATTTTTGGCGCATTACATAGAGCTTAATGCGCCAAACTTTGTATGGGCATAGAGTGTAATGTGCCAAACTTGGCGCACTAAGCTCTATGCAATGCGCCAAAAATCTGTAGTATTCTACACACTCATAATCTCAAATTGCGAGCATTGAAACATTAAGAGGGCGACATTTATGAATTAAGATGCATACTTTTTTTTTACTTGGCGGCGGCACCACAGTTTTAAATAGATATAGAAGAGTGTACAATACGACAGATTTTTGGCGCATTGCATAGAGCTTAGTGCGCCAAGTTTGGCGCATTACACTCTATGCCCATACAAAGTTTGGCGCATTAAGCTCTATGTAATGCGCCACAAATCTTGATACTGTCGTATTCTACACTCTTCTATATCTATTTAGAACTGGAGTGTCGGAGCCAAGTAAAAAAAGTTCGAATTCATACATGTCGCCCTTAGGGTATTTTGATAGAACATACCATAAATGTCTGATAGGTGCAGCTACCATCTCAGAGACCTATTTTGAGAAGGGGCCTCTGAAAGTCTCTTGGCAGAACAGAGTAGGTTGTGACTGAGTGGTACTCTATGTTTGTTTCAATTGGAGCTCCAAGTACAACTGTGCACACAGCCGCATACGCGGCGATATGCGCACCACAATTATGGTAATTCATAGCTCTCAGAGAGCTATAGAATACGCGTCATCTCCCCGCGCGTACAATACAATCGTATGCGCGGGGGGAGAATTGACGTGTCAATTGTTAGCGACAATTACACGCCGCTGACGATGCAAGTCTATGGGGCCAGCACCCAGCCGACTCCCCTGTGCTTTGGAATTACTGTTCAGTGCGGCGCTCCAAAACACCCGGCGTATTGCGCTGCGTACTATATGCGCCGCAAAAAAACGTGTGAACATACCCTAAGGGATTCTCTCAAAATAGGTGTAGGTGGGACCTGCACCAATCAGACATTTATGGCATCTCCAATCAAAATGTCATAAATATTGGAGATGGGAACAGCCCTTTAAAATCTAACATCCACAATGGATGTTGCTCAGATAGGACAGTTATACTCAAAGGGGCTACCCAGCATTAGAACAACAAGGCTGCCTTATTCCACAAACAGCGCCACACCTGTCTCCGGGTTATGTGTAGTATTGCAGCACAGCTCCATAGAAGTGATCAGGGCTCCCCCTTATGGTCCAATAAACAAAAGCAATATTAACGTAAAATGTGATTTTTCTTTTCCCAGCCACCGTTGTATGTGTTGAAAACTTACAGCAAATATCTATTTTCTTCTACTGCACTCACCCAAAAAAAGTTTCATGCTTTTCTGCATACTTCTTCTAAAATCTTGTCTAAAGCCAACTTTCTATCCCTAAACAAAAATACAAAGAATCAGGCATCATCGCATTAGGTCTTATGCGTTTAGAGACTGCAGGGACAATGAACATGGGACAATTTTATTTTTTTTTTTAAACAAAACTTTATTGGTAATTTTGTTTCAAATGTTTACAGTATAACACATGTAAGAAGTGAATGTGTGTGTATATATATATTTATATATAAATATAGAATTTATATAAGTGAAAACGCAAAAGAAATTCACAGACCAGCCCCCACATTATCCCACTTCCCTCACCATCAATGACTGCTCAAAAGCCAAACCCCCGTTTATTGGCCATAATGTAACAGGTTGGAAAAGGAGCGGCGATCGTACAGGTCTCAACCCCATTCATGCTGGATAATAATAAGAATTATAATACTAATAAATAAAAAAAATAATAATCTCCAAACCTGGGTGACAACTAGTCATGTGCTGCCATGAGCAAAGCCAGAGGTGATGGAAGGAACACATCGAGATTTGGCATTTCATTACAGAATACTTTAGTACATGACAATGTTTAACAAGATTTTGCAGCATTAGAAACATATGGCTGCTTTCTTCCAGAAAAGGCACCACACCTGGTTTGTTTTTGGCATTGCAGCTAAGCTCTACTGAAGTAGCTGCAATACCAGTAACAAACCACTGAATAGGTGTGGCGCTATTTCTGGAAGGGTCCCTATGTCTGAACTCTTTCTCCTTAGAGGGGTATTCCCATCACAGCAAGTACTGCTGGAAAGGCCACTTACTGTAAACTAAATCATTTTCAAATTGCATGTTATTAAAATATATGTATGCTTTACCAAATACAGGCCTTTTTTGCATCTTCAACTTGCTCTCGTCTCCGTGATTACCGACCACCACTGTGTGATTGCAGTTGAAGGCAGTCACGCAGCCTTATCAAAGACTGTGTGAGAATAAGATTTTGTGGCCTGGCTGGTGTAGCCAGGAGTACTCCCCCTCCCTCTTCATGTCCCCGGCCAGGCCACAGAAACTTATTCTCAAACAGTCTTTGATAACGCTGCATTACAGCTCATAACTACAAGCACATAGTTGTGGTCCGTAACCAAGGAGACAAAAGAGCAATTTAAAAGTGCAAAAAAAGGCCTGTATTAGGTAAAGCATACATATTTTTTTTAATCACACAAATATGAAAAATTGCTCATTTTACAGTAATTGTCCCTTCTAGCAGCACTTTTTGTGATGGCAAATATCCCTTTAAGTTTCTGGGGTTGTACTAGATTAGAAAAAACATACCCATTTTCTTCCAAGAACAGTGCCACCCTTGTCCATGGGCAATGTCTGGTATTGCAGCTTAGCGTCAAACAAGCGAATATGTGAAATGCCAAGCACAACCCATGGTCAAGTTGGCGCTATTTTTTTGTAATAAAGCATCCATTTTTCTCTAATGCAATACAACCACTTCCAAAAAATATATGGAAGAAGTTCAATAAAGAACAAAGTCCTGTACGAACTCTCCAGACTAAAAAAAATCCATTTTTTTTTTTAGAGCTGTCCCAGATATCGAGGAGATGTAAAATAAATAAATATACTGTGATCTTCTCACTAAATGGTGAACTACACATGGCAATCATTTAACTATGTCCACTACATCATGGTGGATAACATCTAAGACTGTACCACTAGCATGTGACAGGTTGAAAGGACCTTCACCAACATGTCTCATTAAAAGGATTCTACGGGATTAAAAACTAGGACTGCTTTCTTTCAGGAACAGCACCACACATGCCCATAGGTTGTGCCTGGTATTGCAGCTCAGCTCCATAGAAGTAAAAGGAGGTTGAGCTGCGATACCACTCAAATTGGTGGACATGTGCGGTGCCGTTTTTTGGACAAAACCAGCCATGTTTTTCTAACCCTAAAACCCTTTAAATCACAAATGTAAGAACCCATGTAAGGTAGGTAACAGGACGGAGGTGAAACGGTTCACCAGGTTCTTGGCAATCTTGCAAAGACTTGGCAAACGCTTCAAAAGATGCCCTCACTGTAGTCTCTGGTCTTAATTTAGGACATTATACCAATAATGCCACGTGCCAATGGACTAACCAACCATGCCTAACAAAGGCCACTGGCATGTGAATTTACTGACTTATAACCTAACATCTCTCAATGCCCGTCTAAATCGTAAGCAAGTCACCAAAACAGATGGCAACCAGACAGCTCATGCCAACGCTTACTACAGTGCCTTGTTGCCTTCAGGCCAGTGCTGGGACAAGTTGGATGCAAGTCATCCCTGGCAATACTACCGACTTGCTTAACTGATGACCAAGGTTTCATGTCAAGCAAAGTCCTCAAAACAACATTTAACGACGAGCCCTATTTGGGGGGGGAACAGGAAAAAAAAAAAAAAAAAAAAACACTTCATCCAGACCAGCAAGGTGCACGAGAAGTTCCTCTCCTATAACCACCAGATAGACATACTCAGTAGGCAGCCAATGAAGATATGATTGGACCTACTAGAGGAAGGTTATGGCTTCAATGATGGGAGAAGGGGGTTAACCCAGAGGCAAAAACGTGGGTACGTGAACTAAACAGTAGTGTGAATTGTGGGGGGAGGGTGGGGAGATGGGAGTGTTGAGGGAAGGGGTAAAAACTGGCACTTCAGTTTAAAAGTCATTCTAGGACAGGGAACGCGGGGCAACAGGATCGTGATTGGCAGGGATGAGAATTCAGATTAAAACAGTTCAATATTTATAAACTATGTAAACTAAATGATTAAAAACCAGTAGCCAAGCTCTTCGGATGAAAATGGTTAAAAAAAAAAAAAGAAAAAAAAAAAGAAAAAAATAATAACACAGGCCACATCCTGAAGGACTTAGGCCCTGCCCCTAAGGTTTTGACTCCACCCTAGAGGAACCAGTCACATTTAAATAACTTTCTTGGCCCCTCTGATCTGTCAAGGAGAGAAGCAAAAGTGTGAGGGAAGTGGGGATGACAGAGACTGGGGGTATCTCCAGGACCAATCGAAACCAGCACCACCAGATCCAGGATAAAATAAGATGGCCGCCAAGTCGATTCTGCACCACTAATAAAAGCTAGAGAGGTGGGAAGTGTGAAAGGGAAGGAGAAGTGTGTGTGCCGGTCAGCGGCGTTCTCTCCATCGGTCTCGCTTGATCTCAGGAGGTCTTGGGTAATGGTTCCTCCGCTCAACGCGCTCTTCAGAACTCGGAGAATTCTTTGGCGCACTTATCTGTAATGGACACTCGGATTTCCTCCTCTTCATAATCATCAAAATTACTGGTGTCGCCCGGGCCCTTGCATTTTGGTATGAAGGGAGCCTCCACCTGAGTGAGAAAGGACTTGATGAATGTTACGGATATACTCATCACGTACATTAACCCCTTCCCACCCTGCAATGCATCGTCACGTTGCTAAGCACTTAAAGGATTTGTCTGGGTTATATATTTTTTTTTAAAATATATTTAGGTTACTGGAATCCTAATAGGTTTCATATTTAATACTTCCCTCCCCCCTCTGTTCCATTCTATTAGAAGAAGCTAAAATAATTTATCCTATGTGTTTCACCAGTTAACATGGCGTCATAGGGGGTATAGAGGTATGCTGCCACATTCAGTAGTGAAACATGTAGGGGAGGTGTAGGACGAATTTGACTTGCCGAGCTCTCTTCCCTATTATTAGTGAACTAACTGCAGTAGTTCACTTATCACTTGTTACCAACTGCAGAATTTAGACACCAGTGCTAGATATGACCCAGTCACAGTATTTCAATGTCCATTTGGGCTAAACATTAGCAGTGTCCCTTCGCTTACCTCAGGGATTTTAGGCATTGGATATTCAGCTTGTTACAGGTTTGTTTAGGAGCGTTGATCTCCTCGGTGTCCTATTCAGTTGAACACAGTACTTGTGAATCTATGGATAACAATTTTGTGTCCAGCAGGTTTTGAAACTGGAGCTACTAGACTGGTGTTTTGTGCATTTTTTTCCACTTTGGTTTTTATATTCGTCAACTGAGAGATTAGAGAATTGGTAACTTTAAAATTTTAATTTTAGTTCTGCATTTCCTGCTCTTTTTAAGTGTAGAAATTAGAAGTTAAGTTTATATTTTGAAAAAATAGTCTTTGATGGTTAAATAGGGGTTTAAGGCCTTGTCCCCACGGCACTGGTTTTCACCCGGTTTTTCAGACTGTTTTCGGTTTTGAAAACAGTATGCAAACTGGGTGAAAAGTTTTAAATCAGGCTTCTATGGAATACCCGCGCAGCAACTCCTACTGCACGGGTTCTCCGCCCAGTGGTTTTTCAGACTGAAAAACATAGAATATGTTCATTCTTCCAACCGGTTTTCGGACGGCAGAAGAACATAATATTAAACTGGGATGCTTTCGCTAAGAGTCAGGTTTTTCATATTTTCTTAGCTGTAAGCATCCTATATCCATATAACTTGTTTACTGTCTTTAGTGTGCCACTGATTTATGTATCAGAAAAATATAATAAGCTTATAAAGCAACGTGCTCGGCTGTACTCAGAACTCTCATCAATTTCAATGGGAGAGTCCTGACCATCTCTCCGTTCAAAAAGGAAGAGGTTTCAGGGCTCATTTTTTAGATAGGTGCAGGTCCTACAGGACGGACCAGCATTTATCATACACTGATGACATATCCTATCAATATGCCATCAAGGTCTATGGTGAGACAAACCCTTTAAGGTAGTCAACATGTTGGATTTTTAACAGAAATTCTGATGTGGATTCTGTGTCGGCCTTCAAATGAATTCCCCTTCCTATGGATTTCAAATGATAAATTTGCAGCAGTACAAATTTTTTCCAAGCATGGACCTGAAGTCCGCAAAGTAGAAGGTGGTCACTTTTTTAAAGTATAATCACGTAAGGTAGATGAGAAGCGGGCCAGTCCCAATGAAATGAGCTAATGCACATCGAAAACAGCAGCGAAAACCACCACCACTGCAAAGGCTCCAACACTATTGCTTCTACAGTTGTGCCAGACACAATGGTGTTTCCACATAAACAGGTGTAGCTGGTGCTGTAGCTCTGCCCCAAATCTGAAGGTGCCACTGTGTCCGGTACAACGGTCAAAGAACCTCCTTCCCTAAAAAGGTTTTCGAAAAATGAATAAAACATGTTAAAGGGGTTTTCTCACTAGGCAGTTTCACGGTTTCTGTGGAGCTCCTCAGCTCTTTTCCCATAAGCCTTGGCTTTATGCAAGACAGTCAGTGAGGTCTGAAAGGCGAGTAATTTCTCACAACGACCAATTTAGTGGTGGCTCTCTCCCCCCAAGGAGAGATTATTAACCCTTCTAGGCAGTTTTACAGTCAGCTTCACTTTCACTCTGCTCTCCTCAGGCTGTGGGTAGTTCGTTAGCTGTGATTAACATATTTAGCCTCTCTCCATAACAAAGAGCAGTGCAGGTGATCTAATGTGTAAGTAAACAAAGCTACACAGCCTGTGAGGAGTGAAAGTAAAGGCTCATCAGTAAAACAACAGCTAATCTTGTTAAAGAGAATTAGTTTTTCTCTGGAGCTCAGTCCCACCCTGATGGGAGATCACTCTCAGAGTATGGTCTGGTATGCAGGTTACCATAGAACCTGTGTGCACTCAGAGCACATAAAAACTCTTATCTCTTGAGTAACATAAAATCTATTGACCAATGTACTTAGAAAAAGTCTTCATTTAACGGTCCCCTCATGTTGAAAGCTTGTAGTGAGAAAACCCCTTTAAATAATCAGCTCGTCAGTTTAACTTTAGGAATTCTCACTGTATGAGTTTACAAATGAGCGGACCAGCCAATCACAGCTTTCTGTAGTGTCATAATAGGGACCTCACCAGCGCAGGCCGTGATTGGTCAGACCGCTTATGTAATAGGTGACACTATGGTGAAAAGACATAAGGAATCCTTGTTAAATTGCCAAGTAATTTCCTGGGAAAGTCATAGTAACAGCTCAGGTACGCCTCTGGCACTACCACTCCTCATCGGGGTTTTCTGCACCCTGCTTTACATGAGGAGATGCATCGATACATCCATCACAGTCCATACCTTCTTCTGATACACTGCGATCCAATCTGTGGTGCTGAACCATTTATGACCCTTGATGTCTGTCACGCCATTCTTTAGGTTCCCAAACCTCTTGGTCAGGTCAACCTGCAAGAGGTTTCTGAGTAGATCCTTCAAATCAGAACTGAAGTGTGAGGGGAAACGGACCTGTGAAGGAACAAGAGAACGTTACAAAAGCTGGAAAACACCACATTTATGCAGCTCCTTTAACGTTTTTGAAGTATTTTTATTGTCTGACTCTTCAGTGTATAGAATATATTATTACGACACTAAGCAGTCGATCACTTCCAGGAGTAATGGTCGATAACCTATGATCTACCAAGAGGGGGAACCACATCAGGAAGGTCCTGATCTTCCATAGAGCCAATTGTCCCAAAAAAACCTTAATTACAGGTGGGAATTCCTGTCACCATGAATGCGGTTACCGCAGCACAGAGGACTACTGTTCGCAAAGATCCATTTACTAATGGGTTTAGAAGGATATGGGTATAAAAATGACCAACTGGTAAGGAAGATCATAAGCCGTAACTCCCTCTTTTACCTCTTGGACACTTCCACTAAAATTACAAACAAAAAGACCACACCACTGAATTACGGTCTATTCCCAAAGTCCCAAAAATTTGGCAGCAAAGTAAACAGCTCTCTGTCCAAATGCTGAGTAAGGCAGCTCTATCTGCGTCAAGCGGAGCAAGAAATCCCAGCATAATCTGAGGAACCAATCAGCAGCTTTATTATAAACACGACCCAAAGGTCCCTCCCACCAGGATCCTCAGCTGCTCCTACTCTGGTATAGGGTTAAAATAGAAGCTACATTTTTAAACAGAACGCCCCAACTATCCAACATGACGTATCATGGAAAGCTGATATATATCCAAATATAATGTGTTACTGCTTATAACCCCTTGAGGTAGTTAGGAGCCACAGAAGGCACAATGAAAAGAGCAGACGGACTTGAACACTCACCTTCCCGGATACGATCTTTTCATAGATCTGGATAGGCTGGTCAGCAAAGAATGGAGGATAACCTGCGGCCATTTCATAGATCAGGACTCCAAGAGCCCACCAGTCCACGGCTTTATTATACCCCTAGGAAACAGGCAAGGGAAAAATTATTTATGGGATAATACTGTGTAATTGACTAGGTAAAGACACAATCCGAAAAAACTACAAATCTCCAAAAGATATCTGGGTGGGGACAACCCAGAAGGATATACAATTAACTAATCAAAGGAAAACCACAAGACGTGTATAAACCCCGGGACTAAATAAAACATAGCTTTTATTATACAACAGCTAAAATACTGTACAAAATTTCCTAACAAGGAAAACCCTACAAATCCCCCTACCCAGACTATGGCTACCTATCCCAAAAATTGGGGTGTCCGCCCTAATAAGGGTGCCCACAAACAGGAGCCTAAACTACAATGACCCTAAAATGCCCTAACCAAATACGATATATACAGATACCGTGGCAGGTGCTTAGAAAAGAGTAAAGCAAAAGTAGTATAGGTGCGGGATACAAACGTGTACACCGCCGGGAAAAAGAGCAAACAGCCCATATCAGACCATGTCCGCTCTAATCTCCTCTGTGGGACAAATACGGTACCAATACGTTGTACTCGCTGCCGCTCCAGTGTTGCAGCTGTTCAGTTCCTGAGCAGTGAGGACCAGGGAATAGTACGTGACCACTGAAGCAACCAATATGCTAAAACAGTCATGTAGCAATTGGAGGTTTCGGAGACATAACCACCACAGCTTCAATGTCTGAGCAGCAGTGGCTACAAAGGGGAATACATTATTTTTTTACATAGCACGGTTGAAAAAAAACATATATGTCCATCAAGTTCTGCCAAGGGTGGGGAAAATGTGAGTGAAGGGAGGGAGATAAGGAGTTTATTTTAAGCCTAGTTTCCCTACTGATGAAAGCTTTGAAACCCATAAGGCAAGAACCAATCTGCTCTAAGGAAGATTTCATTTCTGATCCCAGAGTTGCCATCAGTCTGGATCTAGAATTTTATGTGGCTATATACGTATTCATATTTTTTAGTTTCAGGTAGATATCTAAGCCTTACTTGAAAATCGCAATGGTTCCTGCTGTGACCAGCTCCTCAGGAAGGCTATTCCAAACTCATCTTAAATCATTGAAGTCACCTAACAATCCTCAAGTATAGAAGGCAGCTGCTAATATGGCCTTGGTAATCCCTAATCCCATGAGAGGGAACACAGTTGTGATAGTTGGCTAAAAATGTATGCAGACGCTTGCCGCCCACTGTGCATATCGCCTTAAAGAGGTTTTGCCACAAAGTCACTTCATGCCTGGTTTGTCGTCCTTCAGCTTTCAGTGTGCTCAAAAGGGGACGTGTGTGATTTGTTTGAACCGTTTATCATGGGACCCAGGGAGCCCTGACTCCCCAAATGCCCTTTCTCCACATGTGCTCACTCAATAAAACCCAAAGGCCCTTTTTTATGTAAAAAGCGGAGAAACACAATGTAGCTAAAAGGTTAGCATTTGGGGGCCTTTTTTACCCCAAAGGGGGTTTTAAGGTTTAAAAATCCCGCAAGAAGCAAACGGGGGAAATTTTTTTTGGCTCAATGCACATCCCTTTTTGGGGTTTTCTTTTTTTTTATTTGCACTGTAGGGACAAATTACAAAAGGAATTTAAAGTAAAACAGACAGAAAACGGGTTGGACATTTGCTCAGTAGGAGTTTTTTGTTTGGCCTAGGCAGGAAGAGACTGACATAGCTTTTCTGAAAAAGGGGGGATGTCTGACCCATGTGGGGCCCCCAGGATTTGAGGAGCTTTCCTCCCGGGTTTTTTTCCCCCTGGAGATAAAGCCTACACTAGGGAAAAGGGGGGAAAATTTTTTTAAAAAAAAAAAAAAAAAAAAAAGGGCAAATTTTTTAATAAAGAAAAATTTGTAAAAAAGTTTTTAAAATATTAGTTTGAAATTTTTCCCAGTCAATTTAATTTCCCAGGGAAAAACCCCCTTTAAAACCACCCCCAACCTCTTTTTACGGGGGGGACTTTGGGGGGTCCCTTTGGCAGCAAGTTTTTTGGAAACCGTGTTTAACATTTGGCCCAGGGGACACCCTTTCCGCCCCCAAAAAGATGATGAAAGGTTCAGGCTTGCCCCCACCCCTTCCAAACCCAAGCCACACAACCTCAAAATTTTGCAAACAAAATTTAATTTTTATTTTTTTTTTTACATACAAAAATTTTTTTTCCCCCCAATTTTACCCCAAACACCCCCTTTTTGCACAAATACCGTAGGGGCCCAAAAAGTCGTGTGAACATACCCTTAATTTTCTAGCACTGAGTTACAGCAGCAGCGATAGCACTAGAAGACAAGGCAGACCACTTTGTTCAGTCTTCTACGTGAGTAATGATAGCCCCTGGGGCACAACTCTTTTTTTTTATTTTCTTTTAAATAATTTTTGAATTTTTTCCGAATGTTCAAAACAGTTTTTTAAAGTGCTGCCACATCTAAAATCAGCATGAAATTTTGATGCATTTTTATTTTATTTTTTTTAGTGTGGATCAACGCGCAATGTGGACTTTTGGTTGAGCCTAGAAGCACTCACTTGTTTTTGTCGGGGGAAAAACCCGCGCCGTCTGCATGAAGTGGGGTTTTCCCCCGTTAATTTGAAGGGGAAAATCCAAGGATTGGTTCCAATCTTTTGTGTTCCATCCCCCGGTTTTTCCCCCAAAAAGGGGAAATTTTCACCGGGGGTTTTTTAATCCTTTTTACACCTTTTAATCTTTTTGGGGATCGTCGCCCCGAAACGGCCCCCAAACACTATCAATAAAACATTGTTTTTACATTGCTTTTAAAATAAACACAACGCGTTCACACGATGATCGCAATAAGTGTCTCATTGCATTTTTCAATCCTTTGAAGAATTGACAAAGCCCCAAAGCGGCCCCAATAATAAACTATGGGGTCATCCTGCTGCACCAAAACGCATTGTGTGTTGGTCTGTTAGGACCGAAAAACGAACTTTTTTTGATCATTCTTCAGATCCAAAAATGCCATGTGAATGGCCCCAAACAGTGCAATGTCAAAATTTGTAACTTAGCCCCTGTCGAGTGACTTTGATGCCATGATTTTTTGCAACAGATTATTGTTTTTTTTTTTTTTGTTTTTTTTTAATACCAAGAGTCAGTTTTTTTTTTATTCTTTCATCCACCCAGCTTTTTTAATGTAACCATTGACAGTACTATATAATGTGCTGGGAAATGCCCTCCTAAACAAAAAAACAAACAAATTATTTGTTGGGTAAAGCATGGAAAAAAAAAAATAAAATAAAATAAGAATGTCGCAGGCTGAAGAGTAGGTTTTTAGGATACCTGTGACTTTTACCCCTTTTTATTCCAATTTTTTTTTTGGGCCAATTTTTGCATTTGGGAAATTATTTTTGGGGGACAGGGTTCACCATTGGGGAAAACAGGGGGTTAGATTCACAGACAGACTTTTGCTGTGCGGGAACACCAAGTTTTTTTTAACGTTTTTTTCTTTTTTAATTAATTTCTAAAATAGTAAAATGGACTGTTTTGAGCTTTTAAAACTTTTTTTTTTTAAAAAAAATCTTTTTAACAAAATAAAGTTTAAAGTACCAGCTAACAAAAGTAGTTGAAGGTTTATACAAATATAAAATGACAACTATTTAAGGGGTTTTTTTTACACAAGATTCGCTTTTAACAATAGGGCACAAATCATTAAAGGCTTTTTCTAAATGCACTTTGCTTGGTTGATTTTTCTTTAGGAGATGAAGACTATTTTATCTCCACTACCAGTACACAAGCTTTTGGGTTTCAATCTCTCTCCCTGCCTCTTTTACATCATTTCTCAAGCGCCATCATCATTCACCAATTTTGGGAGTACCTCCTGCAGCATCTGCCCATAAAGGACTTTGAAATACTCTAATTTAGCTAAGTAAACACCCTTTAGAGCCCTGCAGCTTGAGCACTATACTTTATAAATCTCTTGCACTTGTCAGTGTAACATTTTTTGATGTGATGGTGCCGCACACCTGGATGAGGCATGGGTGCTCAGTGAAAAAAGCCTGTGGGCTAGCAATCCAATAGATACAGAATCCACAGCACACCTTGAGAGTTTGATGACAAAGTGAACTCTCCTGTTCCTTGCTTTCCCTTCCCACTGCATAGGTCCCTTTTTGATGAAGGCCCACTGGGCCAAAACGTCGGACCGTGGGACTATAATTGTGCTCCTACTGTACATACTGCATACTGGAGAGTTCAACTTCTGCATAAAATATATTCTAAAGTGTGAATAAAATCATCAAAATCTCCAGGTTTGCCGTGGATTCTCGATCTATTATCAGTGTAACAGGAATAGCTAGGAACAGCAGAGCTGATATGTCAATCACCGCTGCAGACCCACCCAGTCTAAACAGCATTTCAGTATGCTCAAATGGGGGCGTGACTGATCTGTTTGAGCTGCAAATCATGTGACCCAGCACACTGACATCACCATGCCTTCCCCCACAGTGTGCTCACTCTAGTCAAACAAAGGTCTGTTTATGTAAAAAGCTGTGAGTATCTACAATGTAGCTGAATGGTTAGCACTTCTGCCTTTTAGCATAGGGGTTTTAGGTTTAAATCCCTGCAAGAAGCAAACGTGGAATTTTTTTGGTCTCAATGCACATACCTGCCTGAGGTTTCTTTTGATTTATTTGCACTGTATGACTATTTACTAAGGAATTTAGGAGTAGAACGACAGCACCTGGGGTTGAACATAGAAAATAGATTCTAAAGTGTGAATAAAATCAGTTTCTCATCAAAATCTCAAGATGTGCCAAGGATTCTCTATTATCAGTGTAACAGGAATAGCTAGTAACAGAAGATCTGATGTGTCAATCACTGCTGTAGACCCACCCACAGCCTGGACAGCACGTGTGATTCTAAGGGTATGTTCACACTGCATATTTGCACCGAATGTATGCCCTGCAAACACAGTAAAATCACTTTACAAGTGCAGCACTCATTGAGACTGTAAAATTGTCGTTGTCGTCACTTAGACAACAAGGATTTTATGATCGGATTTCTCAGCGTAAGCACCTGAAAGTAGTGACAGGTCACTTCTTTTTATGGGCGTACATTATGAGCCGAGAAATATAAAGGTATAGGAGGGAGAAAGCTGCCTCGGGCCATTGCACGTTGAGTACAGATGTGCTTGCAAGCACGTACGTTCAACAGCGCCAACGAAGGTATATCGCAGCATACACTGGTGTGTGCCGCAATACACCATGTGAACATGACCTAAAGCGGACTGTGAAACTGCATGATGAGAAAACTCCTTTAAAGCATAAAACACAAAGCCAAAGACTAGACAACTACACAAAAACGTTGAGCACCATCAAAACTGTATATGAACAAAAAAATTTTAACAAAAAAGGCCCCCCAAAAAAAAAACCCAAAAGGGAACAAAAATGCAAAAAAACACCCATCTTTGTCCTATAATTTAATAAATAGGACAGACCCCATGGGGCGGGGGACTTGCACAACGGGAAGTTAAGTCTAGTGTTAGGGAAAGGGCCAAACATAAAGGAAGGTTTTTCCCAAGTCGGAAGGGGCAAGAAGAACAGACAGGTGTTCAACCCAAATGGGCCCCCAGAGGTCAATCACCAAGCCTAAAAAGAGCCACCACTCTTCCAGAGAATTATCAGGCCCAACCACGGGGTGTTTAAATGTCCAAAATTTTCTACTTTTTAGTCCTCCGATGTAAAACACCACGGGGGGCAGATGTTTTTTCACGTTCGCAAGAATTCTACTTTGGAATACCATTGTACAATTTAAAGGCTCCCTTTTTAAACATTTTCAACATGGCATTGTAAAAAAGGGAAGTAAATGGCACCCAGAAGCCTTTTAAAACCCTCCAGCCATGCGGGTTTTGGCACCCCGCATTATCCTTTTTGGGGGGGGGTTGTCCCAACACCAGGCCCACAAAACTTTTTCGTAATCCCGAAAAGTTTGGGGTTTTCCCTTTTCCCACAACATCAAAAGGGGTTAAAAGGAAAAAAAACCAGCGCCCCGGAGCCCCCCCATACCCCCCTATAAACAAAAAAACCGTAAATAGAAAAAAAATTCCGGGAAGGGTTAATAGATTCAAAGGGAATTTCAAAAAAGCTTCTTGTTCCTTTTGGTGAACATCCGCTTTTAAATTTCTTCTCGGGGCCATCAGAAGGGACCCAGAGACGAAATTTTAACCACTTAGCATTGAGTTTAAACGGGCCGGGAAATGCCCGACACGCAGGGGCGTTCACATAGAATCACCGCTGCGTGTTTGACTGCCTGTCGGGCCCTTTCGGTACGACCCAAAGAAATGTCTTTTTTTTTAGGGGCCAAAAATCGTCAGACAGCGCAATGCAACACGGGGTGATCCTCTGTGCACCCGCTGGGTTTTTCTCATTGCGGCAGTAAAAAAAAAACTCACTTTTAATGTTAGTGCTCCTGGGTCCGTTCAAAGGACTCAACACCATCAAAAAAAGGGGAGTTCACACGGACACAAGACGCCAGAAAAATCCCAACAGGCGCACCCAAATTTTAAAATTTAAACTGAAAAACAGCCGTGTAAAGGGGGTGGGGAATTTTTTTTTTTTTCTTTTTAAAAAACATTTTTAGCCCTTATTGAGGGCGACATTATATATTAACATAATTAGGCGTAGTGTACATTTACCACACTTATGCTACATTCAGGCAGGGTGCAGTAGGAAGTGGGCCCTTCATTAGGCCTCCAACTGCCCCACTAACAATCCCAAAACTGTAGGGATCGTGCCAACTGTGGCACCTCAGTGGTAAAGGGTATGTTCACACAGCGTAATTTCTGCACGCATTTCGCCGCGTATTTGCGCTCCAACACTGGCGAGATGCGCGCCGAAATTACGGTAATCCCTTTTCTCTAAAGAAATATGGATGGCTTCCCCCCCCCGATCGACAATACATCGTATTGTACCGGGGGGGAAAAAGTGACATTCCTTTATTTGCGGGACTTTCAGCCCGATAATTTAGGTCATGGGGCCGGCGGGCTGCTGCCCCCCCCCCCCCCCGCGCCTCGGGATAGCGCGTCAGCCGAGCCCCCCGACACACAATGTACTGTGGCGCGTACTGTATGTGCCGCAGTACATTGTGTGAACATAGCCTAACAGTCTTGGATCGGTATCAACACTTACAACTAAACAGCCGTCCCCCACTGTGCATGGACTGGGATCAGGAGCGCCCCAAAGATCATATCCTAAATGGTGTAGGGAAAGGGGGAAAAATTTTAGTGAAATAACTGTGTTCAGCCCAAAACACATAAGCAAAACCACCCCTTGCTAAGGATGCAGGGGCCCAAATATTCGGATCCCCACAGAGTCCAAGTTCTTCCCTTTACTCTCTTGGCAAAGCCGAAATCCGTCACCTGCGTGAAAAGGTCAGGATGCAGTTGAAATACAAAGCCTACAGGTGGCGCTGTGGACATTCGCATGTAAAGTTATGTATCCGGAAATATAAACAGAAAAAAAAGAGAACCAAGTGGGGTGGGTCATCGCAGTAATTTTTAGAAAACGTAAAAGGGGCTCGCCCTCAAAATCGGGAGATACCCCTCTTGCTCAGCCCGAGCTTGGTCTAACACAAGGCACATGCAATGAGGACTACAGTACCTGGATGTAGCCTTGCTGATCTATAAGCAGATTCTCTGGTGTCAGGTCTCTGTATATAAGATCCAGGGAGTGCAGGTATTCGAAGGTTACTACAATCTGGGACGCGTAGAAGCGGGCGTGAGGTTCACTGCACATACAAAAAAGAGAGACGTGTTCACTCATAGCTGAGAACGCAAGTAACAAATCACATTAGGTCAATGAAAAAATACTGGGACTTATTTACGAAAACTGTCTAGCAGTAAGTGTCTGTGTTGCCCATAGCAACCAATCAGTACCCATAGCAACCAATCAGCGCCCATAGCAACCAGAGCTCAGCTTTCATTTCATATAGGGCTCTAAAAAAATAAAATACAAACTCTGATTGGTTGCTATAAGCGCTATGTAATGTAGTACACTAGAAATTATGTGTATTCTGTATGATGTGTATACCATATTTATTTAGCTTGCAAGTCCTCCACCCCCCTTTGCAAATGGAATTTGTAGCATAGGTCTTTAAAACATCACACCGCCCCTAAGACATACATAACCCAGTGCTATATCTGATGAGCAGCCATTTTATGGTGTTTATGGCCAATTCTGTATATACAAGCGTCACTAGTATAAAAATGGAAGGCCAAAACCTTATCACACCAGGTGTGGCCTCCTGACCTGTCCCGAGCCATAAACACTGGTCATAAAGGGGTCAGGGTTCATTGATCTGTCAAAACTGGAGCTGCAGATGCCATCTAGTGGGCAAAGTAAGCAACAATCCTCATTAAAGGGGTTGTCTCATCTCAAAGTTTCATAGGATGCATGAATGAAATGATGCTGCTTTGCTCTGTCACTTCCTGGTCAAGCTGTCTGTAATTAGCATATGAGCTCCTTGTATTCAGACTTCTCTGTTTATCAGTCTAGATTAAATAAATTACCTTCTCCAGATCCGGAGAAGCTTCTGAGCTAATGTAAAAAGTAGAGTAATTACTGTCTTTTGTCTGAAAGATCAGATAACACACAAGCTCTCAGTGCCTGCTACAACCTGGGTGATGATGTCCACTCCCTGCTATCAGATAGAACAAACAGCAGGGGAGAAGGAGTACACAGGTCGGTCACTAGGGAAACCAGAAAGCCCTCAGAAGGTGATAAAATCACTTGTAGCTCCTTAACAAAAAAAAGATGAACAACGCAATATACACTTCATTTAGTGTTCCCTACATTTTGAAAGCTATTCTTTGCAGGGAGACAACCCCTTTAAGTATGAGGAGTCCGCCCCCTCATATTCCCAGCCAGTCAGGTACAACCTAATTATCCTAATTAGCTCATGGGAGGTTTAGAAACCTGAGATGGCCGAATGGCCTATAAGACACATTGTCCAGGCTCAAATTATTATACCTAGTTTGGGGTTCAAATTCTTATTGAGCTGTCTTCCATTTCCTCCATGCCCCAGGACCTGAAAACCTACCATTGTGTTAGGAATTTTCTGTTTTCACCTTTTTATTTTAATTACTGGTGCAACATAAAATGAATAAGCTTAGTCCTTGTTGCTGTACGAATCCATAACCTTGAAGTGTTTGTAACTGCTGGAGAGCAGTGAGGTAACCCTGTAAGCGGTGGGAAGTGTATTTCTGGATCAGAGCCCTTCCCCCTCTGATTACTGCGGAAGGTGATGGCAGCATAGTATTTTTGGGGTGCGGGGTCTTGGCATGTGACTTATGCTCAATTTGCCACCTGAGTGAGAGGTGCATGTAAAGAGAACGGAGTGGAAATAAATCAACTCCATTACAGAGGCCCCCACGTCACGTGCTGGTGAGTGTGTACGTGACACTCCAATTGCTATGGGCTCATATTGGTTGCTATCTCCGGGCACCATTGTAAGCTGTTGCTATAGGCAACAAAGACAGTCCTACTGCTTGACCGTTTTCATACATAAGGCCCAATGCCTACTGCCCACCAAAAGAAGAAAAAGAAGTGGCCACATGCACCAAGGTCCACACTACCTGAAGCGTCCAATCCTACGCAGGTGAGAGAACATTTCACCCCCCCGCTACATACTCCATCACCATGTACAGATTAGTGTTGTCCTGAAAAGAAAAGTTTCAATTAAAGTAAAAGTGTGAGTTACAATACGGCTGTAACATATAACACAAGATAAGAGGGTATTGAACACGCAGGGGATAGTAGGGCGAGAGCGAACTTCAACAAGGCCGAGGACATGGAACCAGGGATTGTTAAAAAATACAGGAAAAGACTACCACAAAGATAAAAGTACCAAAAATAAGTTACTATATCCACATAAAACATATAATAAAAACAGCAGACGGAAGTAAGTACAAACCAGGATACTAAAAAAAGATAGATACCCCTCAAGACACCCCAAAAGCTACACAGCTCACAACCAACACATCACTATAAACAAATATTCCCAATAAATACCTATAATAATGCACGTCACCACAAGGGGTAAAAGAGGTAGAAAAATATGTCAGGGGCATCTCAGAGCATAATAAGAATACTGACCAAGATGCCTGCGCACCAAAAGAGCCGGAGCGAAACATGCGTTGGGCACACGGGCACCATCCTGGTCAGTTTTATTATTATGCTCCGAGTTTCCTGTAATTTTTCTTCTCTCTCTTGCCCCTTTTGGTATTTTTGTGCTGTATTATCTTATTTACCAAGGGGGACGGCGGTGGAGGAGCCGGAGGCGGGGACGGCGGTGGAGGCAGCGGTGACTGTAGTGGAGGCGCCGGAGACGGTGGAAGAGTCGGCGGGGACAGCGGTGGAGGACGGGGAAGGCGGCGGAGACTGTGTGAGGCGGGACGGTGGAGAGCGGCGGGGACAGGGTGGAGGAGGCGGGGGGGACGTGTTTGGGGGCGCCGGAGGCGGGGTGGGCGGTGGAGGCGCCGCAGGCGGGGACGGCGGTGGAGGCGCCGCAGGCGGGGACGTGGGGGAGGCGCGCCGGGGCGGGGTGGAGGGCCCCGGCGGGGGGACGGTGGAGGCAGCGGTGACTGTGGAGGAGGCAGCGGAGGCAGTGGTGGAGGAGGCGCCGGAGGCAGTGGTGGAGGAGGCGCCGGAGGCAGTGGTGGAGGAGGCGGCGGGGACAAATGGTGGAGGGCGGGGGACTGGGGGAGGAGGCGGCGGGGCAGTGGTGGAGGAGGCGCCGGAGGCAGTGGTGGAGGAGGCGCCGGAGGCAGTGGTGGAGGAGGCGCCGGAGGCAGTGGTGGAGGAGGCGGCGGGGACAGTGATGGAGGCAGCGGGGACTGTGGTGGAGGAGGCGGCGGGGACAGTGGTGGAGGAGGCGGCGGGGACAGTGGTGGAGGAGGCGGCGACTGTAGTGGAGGCGCCGGAAGAGGCGGCGGGGACAGTGGTGGAGGAGGCGGCGGGGACAGTGGTGGAGGAGGCGGCGGGGACAGTGGTGGAGGAGGCGGCGGGGACAGTGGTGGAGGAGGCGGCGGGGACAGTGGTGGAGGAGGCGGCGTGGACAGTGGTGGAGGAGGCGGCGTGGACAGTGGTGGAGGAGGCGGCGTGGACAGTGGTGGAGGAGGCGGCGGGGACAGTGGTGGAGGAGCCAGAAGAAGAGACATAGGCAGGGACAGTGGAGCAGCAAGTATAGGAGACAGGGGACAGAGGAGAAGGATGTGCAGAAGGAGATGGTGCGGGGAGGGTGGGGGTCTTTGAGAAGACAAACTTTAGTTTACAACAATTACCTTAAATGAATACTCCAAGCGCACAAGGAAGGGGAGTTAACAGCCTGTAGGATGCGCTTCTCATTCAGCGTGTGCTCAATCTGCTTCAACTTGACCACCTGATAGGAAAAAATAGAGAACGTTATACTTGATAATGGGGAACAAACACCGGGTCTGAATGTTCCCATAACAGTGGAATAGTGCAACTAACGCAGCATAGGAAAAAGATACCACATAACGCTCCTGACCACAGTAAAGCACAAACAGAAAATCACACACCCTCCTCTTACCAGAGCCTACACACTCCAGTGTCCATTCTGCAAGGATCTGAAGGGCAGAATTAAAGGGGGTTTCCAGAATCAGAAAAACATTGCTTTCCTTTGAACAACGTGTCACACCCATCTACAGGTTGTGGATGGCCCTCATGTCAATGGAGCCAAACTGCAGCAACTCACAGAAAGCAGCAAGGTTTTTTCTAATTCTGGAAAAAGGGGCTCCCTGGGCAAAAGGTTGTTTGCCCTCAAGCGTCTGATCAGACCACTGTCAGACTGGAGGTGCTTATAAGCATAGGATGTAATATGGAGGAGGACACCTGCGGTCATAAAGCATGGGCTTGCTCATACTGGAGATACACTGCTGAGTTGGGGCCCATCTACACGATTAGCTTTTACAGTTGGATTTATATGCAGATTCGGGTTTTAAAAATCGTAAAAATCGACTGTAAACCGACTTGAATTGAAAATCTGATTTGCATTCCCACGATTCAGATTTTCTTGAGGACAGATTTCAAAATCAGTTTTTACAAAAAAAACCTTTTTTTTTTTTTTTACAAACTTCTTTCTGCTGCATTTTAGTCAAAAAGCGCGTCCCAACAATCTGTCGGATTTGCATCCAAAACCCCATAGAGTTGAATGGCACTCATGTTCTGACTGTAAATCCGGTGGAGAAAAAAAAACATTGCCTAAAATCCTCATTGAAAACAGAGTCAAAATACAACACAGTATCCTGACACCTTGCCGTGTGGACGCAGTCTTGGGGTATGTTCACATGCCTGATTTGGAGGCTGAAAATGTACGCAATGAATCCTTGTTGGAAAGACCATGCCCGTAAGTGCGGATTTCCGACAAGGATTTGATGCGGATTTTCCACCTCCTATAAACCATAGTGTGAGGCACAGAATCCGCCTCCAGAATTGGCACGTATATTATTTTTCACCGTCGTCGTTCACACAAAGACTGGATGAACAGGATCAGCTTTCTTCCAGAAACAGCGCCGCCGCTGTCCACAGGTTTGTTTCTATTACTGCAGCTCATTTACCTTTAGCTACAGGGTTAAGGCTAATCAATGTGAGAAAACCCTTTTAAAGGGGTTTTGCCACGATGTAATGTTGACGTGGGATCCCCCTAAAATGGGTATTTAATCACTTTTCTAAATATATGTGATTACAAAAAGTGAAGCCTGTGAGAGCTACAGCCTTGCTCAGTCCTGCTTAGTTTCCTGAAAGTTTACATTAGACAGGACCAGGACACTGACAGGAGCTGATCTGACCGCGCTTGAGTGTTTGCACTTCTTATCTAATGACAGGGAACATGAAGGAGCTTGCAAGGGACTGCGACGAAAAAACAGTGAATGAGCCTGTGTCTTTTGTATAGAATCCACTGGTTGTAATGTAATTGAGTAAACATTGCAGACGCTCCCTTCTTCCTCATTCTCTGCTCACCCCCCTCCCTCTCACCCCTGCAGCCATTCATAAATCAAGGCATGCGTTATAGTCTGTCCTGAGCAGATTAGAGGTAAGGAACTCGCTTCATGGCAAAACCCCTTTAAAGGAGTTGTCTCCCTTCAGAGTTTCAGAGAATGCAAATGAATGAAATACTCTGTCACTTCCTGGTTCAGACTGACTCATTTGCATACAGCTCCCTGCTTGTACAGCTCCTTTGCTTGCTGTGCTTTCAGGTGCTAATTAAATCAGATTAGCTTCTCAAACTACTAACAGGACTTCTTATCTGATCCCCAAAACAAAAGCCCTAATTACAGTTCTGTTTATTTTACATAAATCAAGCTTTTTACTGCTGAGCAGCACAGGACACTGCCATGACCTGTGGATGACCTCACTCAACTGTTTCTCATTGAACAAACAGAAAGGGGAGAAACTGTTTACAGGCGGTTACTGAGGGAACTGAAATACCAGGGAGGTCATAAATTCACTTGATCTCCTTGGGAAAAACAGAGGAAAAAAAGCAATATATTTGGAAAATGTCTTTATTTTGTGTTCCCTACAATTTGAAAGCTATTCTTTGTAGCGAGACAACCCCTTTAAGGCTATGTTTACAAAGCACAGGTGGAATCTTCTGGAAATCCGGCTGTAACCTGTGCCCTATAGACAGCAATAAAAAAGTCCGTGATGTAGTCTACACAGTACAGATTTTTTCTGGTTGGATTTGAAATCCGCTGCATTCCAGCGGATTTTCAAATCGATCAGATCGCCCGCCAGATTGCCGTCGGATTCCCACACATTTAATGTACGGGGCTGATGGCAAATCCATAAACTAACCGTGATTTTTAGCGCAAAACCGCACTAAAAACCGCGGTGTGGTGATGTTAAAATGCTGTCGGATTTTGGATGGCTTTTTAACATTGCTGTATAGACAGAGCCTAAACATGCTGGGATTAGAACATACTTGACCTACCTTTACAAGATGCATCATTATACGGCGTACATACATGGCGTGTTGACTCAGTGTTTACATATATTTTTAGATGCGTGTGTGGATCCCTCTGTCGGACCCCAAACAAGTATATAACAAATAGCAGTGTGATTTACATTGCTTTTACTGTGAAATCCGCATCGCCGTCCACACGCGTGATCGCCGTTCCCGTCTCATTGTGTTTTTCGGATATATTCCAAGAATTGATATCAATTCTTGATCCGAAAGACGCAGCAGGAGCCCTATAATAAACTATAGGGTGCGATCCTGCTGCAGCCAACACGCATCCAAACACACAGCTGCATGTTGGATCCATTTAGGATCAGATCGCCAATGCGTTTTTGGATGCGATTTTTGGATCCAACATGGATCCAAAAACGCTGTGTGAACAAGCCCTAACCGCACACCTCGTATCTGATAAGAATGTCAAACATACGGTTATAGAGTTTTCATGAGGTACTAAATCGTCATAGATGTCCCTAAGGGTATGTTCACACGGCTTATTGCGGCGCTATGAATTACCGTAACTGCGGCGCGCATTTCGCGGTGCATAATGCGCAATACGTGGCAAAATGCGCGCTGAAATCCGCAGCATTTTAAGCCGTGTGAACATACCCTAATAGCCCTCTTAGTTCTTTTCGGCGTTTCACCAACCTTCTTTCCAGCACAGTACTACCCGGCAATGACAATTTCTTCTTACAGAGAGGTGGCACCATCTACTGGGCGGCTTCAGGCGGACATACTCACTGGCACCAGTTACGCAACTTACTGGTTTAAGCCTGTTTAATGTGAAGATGTTTTGCTCACAACCTCATGTTTTGCAGGAGACATCCAGAAGCCTTAAATGTATAATGAAGCCAGTCCAGGGCTGGAAAGATCTTGATCAGATCTCCCACACGAGCAACAAGATCTCTCAAAGGGCTTTTCAACAAAAACACAGATAGGATCCCGTTCCCCTTTGCTCGTGGTGAGGAAGGGGAGCTGCGCAGGTGATCACCTCTGCAATGCGATTACTGGGGCTGCGCCAAACCTATTATACGAATAGACTTACTACCCTGGTGCCCACGCATGAGTAGTGAATCCCCAATTTGCTCTGTTGTGGTCTACGGCCCTGAGGGTGGATGCATGACAATGATTCAATGAACCCCTGTAAATCTGGCATCCTGCCCGACCCTCTCAGGACAGGTGATAAGCCTGACTGTGCAGCATGCATCTGAAGCTGACCACCACAGACGACCTCCACCGATCTGATTCAAGAATTAAACAAGAATTACTTGTCCACCTTGGAAATCTGTCAAAACAACCCAATCCTCCGTAGTAGACCGGAGCGGACGTCAGGTGTGGAGAACAAGAAACTCAACAACCTCTATGGTGTCGGCCTATGCGGGGGAAGATGGCGCAGCTGCCAGGTCTGCAAGAGCACAGGGCAGGGGGACACACCGTGCGGTGGACCACGGGACTAACCTTCTGCTTATCCAGGATCTTCATGGCATAGTGATGGCCGTTCTCCTTGTGTCTGACGAGCATCACGCGACCAAACGAGCCTGTGCCCAGAGTCTTAATGCGCTCAAACTGGTCCAGGTGAGCAGTGTTCTGAGGAAAGAGGGCAGCAGAGATGAGGAGGCAGCCGGTCACCCACTACATACACTGCTGGGAGTGACCACACCGGCAAATAGCACTGCACGGTATCTTCCCTGCAGTGGCACTACATCATGTTACTCAACCTGCACTATACCACCACAACCCCCCTCCTGTACCCCAACAGGACCACCAAAACATTCCCCCTCCTGTACCCAGACAGTGCCACAAAGTAACCCCTCCTATAGCCTGCCCTGTCAGGACCACCAAAACATTACCCCTCCTGTACCCCGACAGCGCCACCACGTTACCCCTCCTGTACCCCGACAGCGCCACCACGTTACCCCTCCTATAGCCTGCCCTGTCAGGACCACCAAAACATTACCCCTCCTGTACCCAGACAGTGCCACCACGTTACCCCTCCTGTTGCCAGACAACGCACCACGTTACCCCTCCCGTTTATGGAAAAAGCCACAATGATACTCCTCTTGCTCGCCAAAATTGACACCAGTTACCCCTCCTATACCCTGCCCTGTGAGGACCACCAAAACATTACCCCCTCCTGTTCCCCGTCTCTTCCGCTTTCCCCCTCCTGTTCCCCGTCTCTTCCGCATTGCCCCCTCCTGTTCCCCGTCTCTTCCGCATTGCCCCCTCCTGTTCCCCGTCTCTTCCACATTCCCCCTCCCGTTCCCCGTCTCTTCCACATTCCCCCTCCCGTTCCCCGTCTCTTCCGCATTGCCCCCTCCCGCTCCCCGTCTCTTCCGCATTGCCCCCTCCTGTTCCCCGTCTCTTCCACATTCCCCCTCCTGTTCCCCGTCTCTTCCGCATTGCCCCCTCCTGTTCCCCGTCTCTTCCGCATTCCCCCTCCTGTTCCCCGTCTCTTCCGCATTGCCCCCTCCTGCTCCCCGTCTCTTCCGCATTCCCCCTCCTGTTCCCCGTCTCTTCCGCATTCCCCCTCCTGTTCCCCGTCTCTTCCGCATTGACCCCTCCTGCTCCCCGTCTATTCCGCATTGACCCCTCCTGCTCCCCGTCTCTTCCACATTCCCCCTCCTGTTCCCCGTCTCTTCCGCGTTCCCCCTCCTGTTCCCCGTCTATTCCGCATTGCCCCCTCCTGCTCCCCGTCTCTTCCGCATTGCCCCTCCTTTTCCCCGTCTCTTCCGCATTGCTCCCTCCTGTTCCCCGTCTCTTCCGCATTCCCCCTCCTGTTCCCCGTCTCTTCCGCATTCCCCCTCCTGTTCCCCGTCTCTTCCGCATTCCCCCTCCAGTTCTCCGTCTCTTCCGCATTCCCCCTCCAGTTCTCCGTCTCTTCCGCATTCCCCCTCCTGTTCCCCGTCTCTTCCACATTCCCCCTCCTGTTCCCCGTCTCTTCCACATTCCCCCTCCTGTTCCCCGTCTCTTCCACATGACCCCTCCTGTTCCCCGTCTCTTCCACATTCCCCCTCCTGTTCCCCGTCTCTTCCGCATTCCCCCTCCTGTTCCCCGTCTCTTCCACATTCCCCCTCCTGTTCCCCGTCTCTTCCGCATTCCCCCTCCTGTTCCCCGTCTCTTCCACATTCCCCCTCCTGTTCCCCGTCTCTTCCACATTCCCCCTCCTGTTCCCCGTCTCTTCCACATTCCCCCTCCTGTTCCCGTCTCTTCCACATTCCCCCTCCTGTTCCCCGTCTCTTCCACATGACCCCTCCTGTTCCCCGTCTCTTCCACATTCCCCCTTCTCTACCCTGCAATTATCAGCCCTTTATGAATACTGTGCCCAGCCTGATGAATACTTCTTACACAGTACGCTGCCATTGCCACCACGTTCCCATGTCCGTCTGCCAGTGTCAATCACCCACAAGTTTCCTGCAAATGCCACAACAGTTCCCCAAGTATTCTTCGAGCATCATCGCACCCTCCTGCCGATGCTTCCCTGTTGTCCGCCCCATCCCTCCGCCTCAACCTCCCCGACCCGTGGCAGCAGCTTCTTCCTGCAGTATGTGCCAGCGGCTCCACATCATACATATGACACCAGCACGCACCACCAACTACTCCCCCATCTGTACCCAGTTCAGTCCGTACGGCCCAGTACCTGAGCTGGGTTCTCCCATTTCTTCAGGAAGTCCTCTTTCGCTTTGGCCAGGAATTCTTTCACTGTGAAGAGATGGACAGAGGTTAGAGCAGGCCTGGGCACAGAGGGCACAGTCACCCCCCCCCGAGGGTAATACCCTACCTGCCACACTCATTATCCACAGACGTCCTACAGGTAAGCAGATCCCAGCCACACACCCCCAGTGATACGGCAGGCAGCGAGTGTGCCCGGCATGCTGGCCTAGCAGCGGGCACCACTGACCACAGATGCCGGACACAGTTACAGGGACTTTGTCCTCTGCAGAGAAAAATATCAACCCGTATGACCTGACACAGAGGTCCTCCTCTGCCCGGACAGCGGCCACTGGGTGACAGCACCAACTGAGCAGCACTAGCAAAACACATCCCCTAACAAAGGTTTCCAGCACAACCTCAGCAAACGTGACCAAAAATGGCCGACAAAAATGAAAACATCCAGCAAATGACCTGCAAAGCCAACATCATTCCCGACAGCAAAGGAAATGTGGCTACAAACATACATGATAGAGGCCGATAACAGAGAACAATAGCAGGTCCACACGTCAGGCTGCACTTTACGGACACAGATGTGAGTGTGCAGCAGATCCACACCAGTTTTAGCGCATTAAATCAGTGTAAAGTGCGCCAGAAAGTCCAATCCTTTCAAAAAACTGGCGTCAGGTAGACCTTGCATAGAAAACTTAATGCGCCTAAAAAGGCGAATCGCGCCAAAAAAGGCGCATTGTGCAACTCACGGCACATAGCATATCATTGGTAGTATAAGTAATGCACCTCAATAGGCACATTGCGCACCATCTTTAGGCGCATTACAAAGTATCGTTCCCGCCGTATAATGCGCCTAGTTTTGGTTACGACAGTTCATTTACAACAAGAATATGGCCTCAAAAGTGGTTTTGGCGCAAAATAGACCAAAAAACTGGCGCGTTCGGACATGTCGCACTCAATGTGCAGGAAATGTTCCAGTGCACATGATCCAAGCAGTGATTCCATCCGTAAGCACAGGGGGCGACTCTAGTCCCACGTGACAGGTGTGCACCAACCCCAAAAAAGGTAAAAACCCCTTGGCCACAATTATACACCCATAGGAATGACTGACAAACTGCAAGTCTGGCAACAAACATAGCAGCCTCCAGCAGTGTCACATCATAGGGGAGGAGGTCGCCAGCCGAGCTCGACTGCAGCGCTTACACTATATACAGGAGAATACACCAGAAAGCCATAGTGAAGGGCTACTGATTAGCTATAGATCAGACAATACACCCAGGGCCAGAAACAGCACCACATCTGTCTATGGCAATACAGACTGGATCCAGAAACAGCACCACGTCTGTCTATGGCAATACACACTAGATCCAGAAACAGCACCACATCTGTGTATGGCAATACAGACTGAAATCCAGAAACAGCACCACGTCTATGGTAATACACACTAGATCCAGAAACAGCACCACGTCTGTGTATGGCAATACACACTAGATCCAGAAACAGCACCACGTCTGTGTATGGCAATACACAGTGGGATCCAGAAACAGCACCACATCTGTCTATGGCAATACACACTAGATCCAGAAACAGCACCACATCTGTCTACGGCAATACACACTAGATCCAGAAACAGCACCACCACATCTATCTACGGCAATACACACAAGATCCAGAAACAGCACCACGTCTGTGTATGGCAATACACACTAGATCCAGAAACAGCACCACGTCTGTCTATGGCAATACAAACTTGATCCAGAAACAGCACCACATCTGTCTATGGCAATACAGACTAAATCCAGAAACAGCACCACATCTGTCTATGACAATACACACTAGATCCAGAAACAGCACCACGTCTCTCTATGGCAATACACACTAGATCCAGAAACAGCACCACATCTGTCTATGACAATACACACTAGATCCAGAAACAGCACCACACTGTCTATGGCAATACACACTAGATCCAGAAACAGCAACCACGTCTCTATGGCAATACACACTAGATCCAGAAACAGCACCACGTCTGTCTATGGCAATACACAACTAGATGCAGAAACAGCACCACATCTGTCTACGGTCAATACACACTTAGTCCAGAGAAGGAGCGGCTCGCCACCATCTCTCTACGGCTAATACAACATGAAATCCAAAACAGCACCACCACGTCTCTCTACGGCAATACACACTAGATCCAGAAACAGCACCACCACATCTCTCTACGGCAATACACACTAGATCCAGAAACAGCACCACCACGTCTCTCTACGGCAATACACACTAGATCCAGAAACAGCACCACCACGTCTCTCTACGGCAATACACACTAGATCCAGAAACAGCACCACGTCTGTCTATGGCAATCCACACCAGATCCAGAAACAGCACCACGTCGGTCTATGGCAATCCACATTAGATCCAGAAACAGCACCACGTCGGTCTATGGCAATACACACTAGATCCAGAAACAGCACCACATCCGTCTATGGCAATATTTTGCAGCTCAACCCCCTCTGACTGAATGGTGATGGAGTGTAATAGCACATCCCACAGACAGGAGCAGTTTCTGATCAAGAGGGTCCCGCTGCTCCTTCTCCCTGAGGAGTGTGGATGGAGCGGCGGTCGGGCGTGCCCCTCCATTTGAAGTCTATGCAACAGGGAAACCAAAATGTGGGAATATTGCTTTGAAGAGAACCTAAGGCCGTTCCTGACCTGTATTAGCAAATCTTTGTGTTCCCCATGATATAATAATCCTGGAACATCTTCTCTTATATCTCTGTGTTGTGCTGTTCCTCTTATATCTCCTAGAAATCTATTACTGAACCTGTCAGATGGGTGTTACCAAAAGGGGGCGTGTCCCTGCACACAGATTTTGAGCACCGATTGGACAAGGTCAGGTCATTCCTTCTAGGGCTCGGTCAACACCATCAAAAAAAAAAAAGAAGCACTTTCATTCTTGTTCTTCGGTCGTCTTCCGTGTGGAAATTTACTATTGAAGTCAATGGGGATGGCTAAAAACCTCATGCAATACGCACCCAGACACCTGGACATGTGTGTGCGTCCACGTGTGCGTGCATGAACAGGACTGTAAACCGTCAGTAAGACCAAATCCCATAAACCACACTAAACCCACATGTAATAAGCAGGTACTTTAGTAAAAAAAAAAAAAAAAAAATTCTCGTTGAAACCACGTTGGTCAACAAGATTTCATACAAAAGAATCCATGTGGACTCCACTCTTAGGGTATGTTCACACGGGGTAATTTCGGCACGCATTTCGCGTCGTATTTGTGCTGTAATACGTGCGAGATGCGCACCGAAATTACGGTAATCCATAGCTCTCTATTACGCCTCCTCTCCCCGCTCGCACAATACGATCGTACTGAACGCGCAGGGAGAAGCGACATGTTGATGACTTGCGGCAAATACGCGCAGCGAGTAATGCATGTCTATGGGGCCAGCGGGCGTACTGTACGCGCCGCAATTACGCCATGTGAACATAGCCTTAGGCTAGGTCTCCACTGCAATGAAATACGATTGTAATTTCGGCGGTTTCAGGATCCTAAGGATGTGTTCACACGACGTATTGGGGCACATGCTGTACGCGGCACAATACACTGTTTTGGAAGCACGCGCTTATCAGTGCGTACTTCCAAAGCACGCTGGGCCGGCCCATCCACATGTAGTGTCAGCGGCGCGTAAACGCAATGAAAAATGGACATGTCCTTTCTCTCTCCGGGGGTACGGTACGAATGTATTGTATGCGCGGGGGGACGAGGTGCAATTCACAGCTCTCTATGAGAGCTATCAATTACCGTAATTGCGGCACGCATTTCGCCCCAAATACGCGTAAAAATAAGCCGTGTGAACATACCCTTAATCGTTCAGGCAACCCCATAGCTTTTAGTAGAAAAAAAAAAAAAAGACCTGTTGTCTACACAAGTCGTTTTTTCTCTGCTCGTCTTCTGGCGCTGGCGTATTATACAACATGTTTTATAATACGCCGGCACTTTGAGTTTTGCCGTTGGTTTCCCATATAATCAACTGTATGAGCCGATGGCAAAAACGACGAGAACTGACCGCGGTCATGCATCGGGGAAAAAACGGTCGACTTTCGGCCGTTTTTGTCCAAATCAGTGTAGACCTAGCCTTAGATTTGCCAGACTGTGTGAACCTCACATAGAACTGTATTACTGAACCTGTCAGCTGGGTGTTAACAAATAGGGGGAGGGGGTTGTCTCTGCACACCCCGACATTGTCCAGTCAGTGCTCACAGAGTCGGAGTGAGCAAGGACACGCCCCCTATTGGTAACACCCATCTGACAGATTCAGTAACACATGTCTAGGAGGAATAACAGAGGAACAACACAGATATAAGAGAAGAGGCTCCAGGATTGTTACATCATGGGAAACACAAGGGTTTACTAACACAGACCAGTCAGGAGATGTCACAGGTGCACTTCAAGTCCGATGTACTACATAACAGCTCCCCTAAGCCTCCTTTACTGTACACGGCGACCATTACAATCCCTTCCAGTAGTTGCAGGACTTCCTGCGGCATCTTCTCACGTCTCTGGCTTAGGTCAAATTCACACCTGCGCCACAGAGTCCATCAAAAGTGACAGAATAATTAGCGCAGCAGAATGTACTATTGTTTCTATTAAAGGGGTTGTCTCACTACAAGAATCGCTGCTTTTTATGTTAAAGATCTTGCAAAAACAAGTCACTTTGCAATATATATCCATTAACAGTGTCCTACCCATTCCTAGATATCCCCTCTTGTATGGGCTGCATCAGCTCCTCAGGTCGCTATAGCTACAGACCTGTTTGATCTCCCCTGATAGGCTGCCAGCACTGGTTACTATAGCTACAGACCTGTTTGATCTCCCCTGATAGGCTGCCAGCACTGGTTACTATAGCTACAGACCTGTTTGATCTCTCCTGATAGGCTGCCAGCACTGGTTGCTATAGCTACAGACCTGTTATATCTCTCCTGATAGGCTGCCAGCACTAGTTGCTATAGCTACAGACCTGGCTTCTACTGCAGCCTAGTAGAAGCCAGTAAACACGCCCCTGAATTCAAAATGAAAATCAAGAAAACAGGACAAATCAATGTAGTGAGACAACTCCTTTAACTCAATTGACATACTGGGCCTTATGTAAGAAAGCTGTCTAGCAGTACGACTGTATGTGTTGCCCATAGCAACCAGAGCTTAGCTTTCATTTTCCCAGAGCACTATATGAAATGAAAGCTGAGCGCTGATTGGTTGCTATGGGCAACACAGACATTCTTACACCTAATAATAATAATCTTTATATAGCGCCGACATATTCCACAGCCCTTTACAATATAGAGGGTATAAGAACAGACAAACCAGACATTACATTATAAAAAAGCTACTGACAAATGAGACACGCGGTGAGGGCCCTGCTCACAAGAGCTTACAATCTATTAGGGTGTATGGGTGAAACAAAGGGTGACAAGTGCTTGGTTTACAATGGTCCGGCCATGTTACATAAATATGGGGTAGTATACATAAAAAGTGGATGAACCTGCCATCCCAACCATTACATCTATATACAGATAAGTGCCTGTGGGTGCCAAAATGCAGGAAGTGATGAATGTATGACAGAATTTGGGGGGATAACAATTAGGGATCTTTGTAGGCTTGTCTAAGAAGATGAGTTTTCAGAGCGCACTGTGAGGGTTGTGAGTGTGCCTGATCACATGGGGTAACATGATCCAGAGAACTAGTGCAATACGTGAAAAATCTTGTAGACGGGCATGGGAAGTTCGGATGAGTGAAGTGTGTAATCTTAGATCAGTAGCAGACCGTTTTCATGCACAAGTCCCTATGACAAAAACCTGACAGATCACATTATAGCCAACGGGGTTCGCGGCTGGCACTGTTGGTGTCTGACATGAAACAGATCCAACACCGCCATTATTACCAGTTGTTTCTATTTCTATGTCGGAACAGAAAAATGGAAACCGTGACGCGGATGTGAAACATTAGGCCTCTAAGAGTATGGACAGCGAGCCAGAACAACCAATCGGTTACTACTTTATTACACACAGCAACAAGTGCTCGGATATAGTCACCCAGACAGGAAGTCAGGTGGTTGCTAGGCAACCAAAAAATGATTCACATTTGTGCCCATGTTTCCATCAGGCCTCTAAGAGTATGGACAGCGAGCCAGAACAACCAATCGGTTACTACTTTATTACACACAGCAACAAGTGCTCTGATATAGTCACCCAGACAGGAAGTCAGGTGGTTGCTAGGCAACCAAAACATGCACATCCTGCAGAGGAACCAAAAAATAGGTAAAGCAGATTGTGCAAAGCCTCCTATCGCTATAGAGCAGGGGTGTCAAACTGGCGGCCCTCCAGCTGTTGGGAAACTACAACTCCCATCATGCCCACTGTTATAGATTATACAAATGCATGATGGGAGTTGTAGTTTCCCCAACAGCTGGAGGGCCGCCAGTTTGACACCTGTGCTATAGAGTCACAGGAGCAGTAAAAGATGTCTGCCTGGAGACCATTGATACCAAAAAACCAGTAAAGAGGCGCTGGATGAGGCACTAAATGCTCAGCACATACACAAGACCAATATTGTCCAAAGCTGGCCGCGATACCCCTGACCCGGGCAGTGGTATTCCTACAGTATGTGAAGGGTGCTTGGAACTTTCAATACAGGGAATAGCAGGGTTTTTGGTAGGAGCACTCATTTCCAAAATCAACGTAAGGCCTAATGGTGTCTATGCTCCAACCTGGTCAAGACCTGTGCCCAGAACTCCCATAGAAGTGACTGGAGAGAGCCACGCTCATGCATGGCCACCTCTCAATCCATTCACCACCAGTGGCCACGTGGACCAGTCTTCAGAGAGATGTGGGTCTATCAAATATCCAAGGTGGACGTAACACCTCAATGCCATAAATTGAATGTGACTGACCCAAGTGTACCATGGAGGAGGAGGTACAGCAGTCCGAGAAATGTCTGAAGGTGTATGGACAACTTTATATGCACACCCCCTGCACTATTATAGAGATATACAAGTATATATATGTTTAAAACCTGGCTGGGCCGGGTCCAGTGAGAGCTGCTCAAGGTTAGTGGCTCTCCTGCTGGGGGCTGTCCATACCAATCAGATAGTGATACAACCATTTCTCCGGATCCTTCCCAACACACATGCACAGTCAGTGAAGCCGAGCATGCATGTGTTGTCAATAAGGAGAGGCGATTCAGCTGGTGCCAGACATCTCTGGTGGAGCCGTATCCCCATTCAGGATAAAAGGAATGGGCAGGTTGAACTCAAACAACTGGTCCTCCTCTTAACCAGCCAAGACGTCCCCATAGGCAAGATTTTTTTCCCATCCAGCCACCTGTCCAGTAACATGTCTGTCCCTGCTAATAACACAAGTTACAACGAGCAGCGCCGTAGAGAAAACTAAACCTGACAGTCCCAATCCTACAGAACATCAGGAAAGTGTACAGGAACCAAGGAAGACCTACAGTGAAAACCTCAGGGTCCCCAAACACAGGCAAAGCCAAACCCAAAAGACATGGGTGGGACCGGACGACTCGTGGCCCCTCTGCCCATTAAAGCCCGCATTACATCTGCATCAGGGGTTCTGTGTGGAGCCTCCATTGCAGAGTGAACTGGACCCGTTTAACAACGAACGCGACCGGTGACCGACAGATCCCATTGACTATAATGGCAGGCATCATTTTACCATCGCAATGTCAGGTGCTTACAAGTAAAAAAATTTAAAAAAAATCGCATGGCGTGCTGTGCTACTGCTTCCATTATTTTTGACTGAATATGCAATGGCGGCTATTAACAGAAATTACCGCGTAGACGCCAAGCTGAGTGTGCATGTGTATGGGGAGGTTGTGAGGAGCAGCTGTCAGCTGAGCTATATGCGCATGTGTATGCGGAGGAACAGCTGTCAGCTGAGCTATGTGTGCATGTGTATGGGGAGGAACAGCTGTCAGCTGAGCTATGTGTATGGGGAGGAACAGCTGTCAGGTGAGCTATGCGCATATGTATATGGGGAGGAACAGCTGTCAGGTGAGCTATGCGCATATATATATGGGGAGGAACAGCTGTCAGGTGAGCTATGCGCATATGTATATGGGGAGGAACAGCTGTCAGCTGAGCTATATGCGCATGTGTATGCGGAGGAACAGCTGTCAGCTCAGCTATGTGCGCATGTGTATGGGGAGGAACAGCTGTCAGCTGAGCTATGTGCGCATGTGTATGGGGAGGAACAGCTGTCAGCTCAGCTATGTGCGCATGTGTATGGGGAGGAACAGCTGTCAGGTGAGCTATGCGCATATGTATATGGGGAGGAACAGCTGAGCTATGTGTGCATGTGTATGGGGAGGAACAGCTGTCAGGTGAGCTATGTGCGCATGTGTATGGGGAGGAACAGCTGTCAGGTGAGCTATGCGCATATGTATATGGGGAGGAACAGCTGAGCTATGTGCGCATGTGTATGGGGAGGAACAGCTGTCAGGTGAGCTATGCGCATATGTATATGGGGAGGAACAGCTGTCAGGTGAGCTATGCGCATATGTATATGGTGAGGAACAGCTGTCAGCTCAGCTATGCGCATATGTATATGGGGAGGAACAGCTGTCAGCTCAGCTATGTGCGCATGTGTATGGGGAGGAACAGCTGTCAGGTGAGCTATGCGCATATGTATATGGGGAGGAACAGCTGAGCTATGTGCTCATGTGTATGGGGAGGAACAGCTGTCAGGTGAGCTATGTGCGCATGTGTATGGGGAGGAACAGCTGTCAGGTGAGCTATGCGCATATGTATATGGGGAGGAACAGCTGAGCTATGTGCGCATGTGTATGGGGAGGAACAGCTGTCAGGTGAGCTATGCGCATATGTATATGGGGAGGAACAGCTGAGCTATGTGCGCATGTGTATGGGGAGGAACAGCTGTCAGGTGAGCTATGCGCATAGTATATGGGGAGGAACAGCTGTCAGGTGAGCTATGCGCATATGTATATGGGGAGGAACAGCTGAGCTATGTGCGCATGTGTATGGGGAGGAACAGCTGTCAGGTGAGCTATGCGCATATGTATATGGGGAGGAACAGCTGTCAGGTGAGCTATGCGCATATGTATATGGGGAGGAACAGCTGTCAGCTCAGCTATGTGCGCATGTGTATGGGGAGGAACAGCTGTCAGGTGAGCTATGCGCATATGTATATGGGGAGGAACAGCTGTCAGCTCAGCTATGTGCGCATGTGTATGGGGAGGAACAGCTGTCAGGTGAGCTATGTGCGCATGTGTATGGGGAGGAACACCTGTCAGGTGAGCTATGCGCATATGTATATGGGGAGGAACAGCAGAGCATGTGCGCATGTGTATGAGGAGGAACAGCTGTCAGGTGAGCTATGCGCATATGTAATGGGCAGGAACAGCTGTCAGTTGAGCTATGCCGCATATGTATATGGGGAGGAACAGCTGTCAGGTGAGCTATGCGCATATGTATATGGGGAGGAACAGCTGTCAGGTGAGCTATGCGCATATGTATATGGGAGGAACAGCTGTCAGTGAGCTATGCGCATATGTATATGGGGGGACAGCTGTCAGGTGAGCTATGCGCATATGTATATGGGGGAACAGCTGAGCTATGTGTGCATGTGTATAGGGAGGATAACAGCTGTCAGGTGAGCTATGTGCGCATGGTAATGGGGAGGAACAGCTGTCAGGTGAGCTATGCGCTCATGTTTACGGGGAGGAACATCTGTCCGGTGAGCTATGCGCATATGTATTTGGGGAGGATCAGCTGAGCTATGTGCGCATGTGTATGGGGAGGAACAGCTGTCAGGTGAGCTATGCGCATATGTATATGGGGAGGAACAGCTGTCAGGTGAGCTATGCGCATATGTATATGGGGAGGAACAGCTGTCAGGTGAGCTATGCGCATATGTATATGGGGAGGAACAGCTGAGCTATGTGCGCATGTGTATGGGGAGGAACAGCTGTCAGGTGAGCTATGTGCGCATGTGTATGGGGAGGAACAGCTGTCAGCTGAGCTATGTGCATGTGTATGGGGAGGAACAGCTGTCAGCTGAGCTGTGCGCGCATGTGTATGGGGAGGAACAGCTGTTAGCTGAGCTAGGTGTATGGGGAGGAACAGCTGTCAGCTGAGCTATGTGTGCATGTGTATGGGGAGGAACGGCTGTCAGCCGAGCTATGTGCGCATGTGTATATGGGGAGGAACAGCTGAGCTATGTGCGCATGTGTATGGGGATGAACAGCTGTCAGCTGAGCTATGTGTATGGGGAGGAACAGCTGTCAGCTGAGCTATGTGTATGGGGAGGAACAGCTGTCAGCTGAGCTATGTGTATGGGGAGGAACAGCTGTCAGCTGAGCTATGTGCACATTTGTATGGTGAGGAACAGCTGTCAGCTGAGATATGTGTACAGGAAGGATGAAAGGAACAGCTGTCAGCTAAGCTTTCTGAGGCCGGCTCACAGATCACCATAAGTCGGACTCAGAGAACAATTGCAAGGCCACGCACCGCCCCATTCATGTCTATGGGAGTTCCGCGTATAGCCAAGTACACTCGCTCAGCTAGATTTGGAACTGCCATAGAAAAGTACGAAGAGCACTATGCGAGCACAGTCATCAACCCGTTCTGAGGCCGGCTTATAGTGGGCTACCTGCCGGCCTCAGTTGTGGCACAACCGCATTTAAAGCGGACCTGCTTTAGTAAATACTTGTGTTCCCCATGAAGTAATTTTGCAGCATCTTCTCTTACAACTCTGTTTTGTTGTTCCTCGGTTATTCCTCCTAGAAATTCAATATCAATGTGTCAGATGAGTGTTATCAACTGGGGGGGGTGTCCCTGCACAGTCTGCTATTGCCTAATCAGTGATGACACACCCCTTTGACAACTGGAATGGTAACACCCATTTGACTGATTCAGTAATCTATTTTTAAAGGAGGAATAACAGAGGAACAACACAACACAGAGCTATAAGAGAAGAGGCTGCAGAATTGTTATATCACAGGAACACAAGCATTTACTAACACAGACGTGTCACGGGTGCTCTTTAAGTTTAAAAAGATGTCGACCTTATATTTTTTGGTTGCTGTTCATAAATGTCCACGGGCGCGCCCACACGGCTGAGTCAGCGTTGAATCAAAATCCCCTTCCAAAGTTGACTGCAATCTTCCCCACACTGCTTCTAATGGAAGTTCCCCCTCGCTGTGCACACAACGCTGATTTTCCTCCGTGACTATTTATTTTCAGCGATAAGGGCATGTTCACATGGCGGGTTTGCCTCGTCCAAACCTCGCCTCAAACTGGCGTCTCCGACGAGGTTTATCACCGCGGGTTTCGGCGCGTGGTTTTGGGCGCGGCTTGCGGCGAGGTTTTAACCCATACAAATTAATCAGCAAAACCCGCGCCCAAACCGGCTGAAAAGCACGGCGAAACCCACGCCGACACCGCGCCGAAGACTCGCTGCAAGAAATCGACAGGAGACTTCTCAAATACGCGCGGCCAAAACCGTGCCGTCTGAATAGGAACGCGGTTTCCCATAGGAAACCATGTAATGAACTGGGGGCGTTTGGGGCGAGATTTGGACGAGGTTTTGGCCGCGGCAACCGCGCTGAAGCCCGCGGCCAAACCCGCCATGTGAACATGCCCTAAAAAAAAAGAGAACCGAGAAGTCTATTCTTAGGACAGATTTGGTAGAATGGAAGCTGAAAATCTGCTTCTGAAATCCATATCTAAAATCCAAGTTTAACCGTCGTGGATTTTAGGCATGGATTCTACTCCGATTTAGCAGTGTAATTTTCTGCGCTGCAAATCCACCGTGTGAACCTGCACGCGGGCATTTCCTACTGACAACCACTTAAAAAAATAAATAAATAATAATTAAAAATTTAAACCAGCCTCTGGAAGGGCCTAATCGGTACCAGGACTATGTCCATGCGGGGCATAAGCTAAAGCCACAGAGACCCAGCTTCCTGTACCTGCAGATAAGAACCTTCCATAAATTCCTTCCACAAGGTCCTACAAGGTGACACCAGCGGTGCAGCCGCTTAACCCCTGCAGTGATAGAAACTTCACAGAGCGACGGGGCACACAGCTCCGACAACCCCGGCCCTGCAGCAAGATGCCAACGTTATATTAAGAAACTGCATTACACAACCGTAGAACCACCCTGACAGAAGATAGCCACACCTGGTGGCGGCACGGGCAAACCGGTTAGGGCAGCTGTGCCCATCCAGGGTCAGGGTGAGAGGGGGGTTTTGACATTGTGACACCGGTCACACACACTGATAAAAAAAAAAAAAAAACCCCAGTGGAACAATACAGGAAGCTGCAGTGAAAGATTAAGCTACAGAGCATCGCAGGGCGGCGTGTGACAGCAGATTGCAGAGCATTGCACAAGCAGAAAGTTATTTTAACCAAACATTAAGAGGGTGAGATAACAGCGGCATGCAGAGCGTTGCATACTGTAGCTGTAGGCATGCTAGGACGATATAGGGCGTCCGTGCAAAAAAAAAAAAAAAAAGTAAGGCAGAGCATTGCATGACACAAGCGTACACCGAGTACTCCGCAGACTGTCACAAGCGATTAAAACAAAGTCAACCTGCTAACATGGACATGAGCAGAACATTATATCCTTTCAGAAGGCGCAGAGCATTGCACAACAGCTACGATTTTATCTTGCAGAACATCGTGCCCCTGCCTTACGGCACTTAGGCACCGAGTTCTAAAAACAAGCTCTCCAACTCCAGAACTCCCCGCAGTCAAACCATGGCTCCCTACCCCGCACACTCACTCTCCCGATCCCAGCTCAGTACGTTGCTAGGCAGGCTGGGCGGCGGCGGACTGTTGGGGGGCGCCGGTTCCCTCCCCGATGCTGGACTGCGGGGTCCACGGCTGAAGACCCGTGAAGCAAAGCTCTCCAACTTCTGCAAAGCCGACATCCTGGGGCCACCACTCAAGTGAGGACTAGTGCAGGTGCCCGGACATTCAGAGGAGAGGGAGGAAATTCGGAGAGACCGAGAGGGACGTAGAGGTTCTCAGGTAAGGGTTAGTGGAAGAGCAAGACGACGAGGAAGGAAGAGAGGTGCTGGAAGAGGAAGGAGGGTCTACAGAGGGGCATGTGGTGGGCAGGCATGGTCGTCAGAAGGACCACGCTGGAGAGGACAGCGAGAAGCAGAGAACAAGATCATGTCAAGAATTAGGGAGAGGTAAGGAGGGAGGGAGTGCACTTCAATGAAGAAGCTGCAGGGCAAAGTGAGTGATCTCGGAGCAGAACAGCAAGCATGTGAGGCAGGAGGAGACAAGACAGGACACGGAGAGGCACCACCGCTGAGAGAGTGTGCTACCAGAGTGCCAGGCAAAGAGACCCAGAGAGCTCGCCCTCTTATCAGCTGGCTGCAGGTCGCTCTTGTTGACAGGGGGTGGAGGGGCAGTCTTGATAAAAACAAAGGGGAGGAGTGTGGGGCCAAGAGACCTGGAAGAGTGCAAGAGGAGGGAGAGACCAGGTGGTGAATGAAGACAAAGGAAAGGTGAGAGGCCAAGAACCGGACTGTGGGGGAGGGCGCAGGTCAAAGATGAAGAGGACACCCTGTACAGAGGTCAGGGATGAGCACACATTACAGGGAGTCTGGGCTGGGACCGACCACCGCTGGTAGGAAGAACTTTCCAGGGAAGGAGGTGTTGAAGGCAGCAGAAGGAACTGCAACTACAGCCCAAACCCCCTGATCCTCAGAGTGGAAGAACTGGTGGGACCACACAGCAGACGGAGGCTCCAAAATCAGACACGGGAGAGAAGAGAGCCAAATCCTGAGACACACAGGGAAGGGCTCAACAGACCCAGGAGAACGAGGAGGGTAGAGGAAGAGGTGGCCAAATCCTCAGACACACAGGGAAGGGCTCAACAGACCCAGGAGAACGAGGAGGGTAGAAGATGAGGTGGCCAAATCCTCAGACACAGGAAAGAGCACAGACCCAACAGAACGAGGAGAGTAGAGGAAGAGTTGGCCAAATCCTCAGACCCAGGAGAACGAGGAGGGTAGAGGAAGAGGTGGCCAAATCCTCAGACCAAGCAGAACGAGGAGGGTACAGGAAGGGGTGGCCAAATCCTCAGACCCAGGAGAACGAGGAGGGTAGAGGAAGAGGTGGCCAAATCCAACTCAGACAGGACAGGGAAGGGCCAAATCCCGACACCAAGGCAGAACAGGAGAAAGGAGGTAGAAGAAGAGTTGGCCAAATCCTCAGGACCCAGAGACAGAGAAAAGGAGGGTAGAGGAAGAGGGGGCCAAATCCTCAGACCTAGGCCAGAACGAGAAAGAGTAGAGGAAGGGGTGGCCAAATCCTCAGACACAGGGAAGGCTCAGACCAGAGAACAAGGAGGGTAGAAGGAGAGTGGATCTGCGCAGGGAAGCTCCAGACCCAGGAGAACAAGGAGGGTAGAAGAGAGGTGGCCAAATCCTAGACACGCAGGGAAGGGCTCCACAGACCAGGAGACAGGAGGGTAGAGAAGAGTGGCCAAATCCTAGAACACAGGGAGGCTCGAGACCGAAACAAGGAGGGTAGAAGAAGAGGTGGCCAATCTCAGATGCCCTGAGAACAAGGAGGTAGAAGAAGAGGTGGCCAAATCCTACAAGCGAGACCCAGGAGAACGAGGAGGGTAGAAGAAGAGGTGGCCAAATCCTCAGACACCAGAAGGGCTCCAAGCAGAGAACGAGGAGGGTAGAGGAAGAGGTAGCCAAATCCTCAGACCTAGCAGAACGAGGAGGGTACAGGAAGAGGTGGCCAAATCCTCAGACACACAGGGAAGGGCTCCAGAGACCCAGGAGAACAAGGAGGGTAGAAGAAGAGGTGGCCAAATCCTCAGACACGGATAGAGACAACAAAAGAGGTGAAGAGAGTCAATCAACAAAAAAAGGAGAAAAGGATGAAGAAAGAAACTCAAAACAGAAGGCTCAGAACAGAGAACAAGGAGGAGAGAAAGTGCCAAATCCTCAGACACACAGGGAAGGGCTCCAGAGACCCAGGAGAACAAGGAGGGTAGAAGAAGAGGTGGCCAAATCCTCAGACACACAGGGAAGGGCTCCAGAGACCCAGGAGAACAAGGAGGGTAGAAGAAGAGGTGGATGGAAAAGCAGAACTGAAGGGGACGACGAAAGTGTCTGGGGGCTCTGAAGTCCCACTGATGTACAAGAAAAGAAGGGTATAGTATTTTAACACACATGGGGGCTATTACACTTATTTTGGGGGAAAGCAGGGTTGGGATTGTAGGAGTTTAGCACATATGGGGGCTCCTGACAGTCTCACTGATGTAAGGGAAAAGAAAGGTATTAGACTCTTAACACTACGTACTAGACTATTACACTTATATGGATTCGAAAGTAGGATTGGAATTGTAGGATTTTAGCACATATGGGGGTCCTGACAATTACACTTATTTTTTGGGGGAAAGGAGGGTTGGGATTCTAGGAGTTTAGGACATATTGGGGCTTCTGACTGAGTCCCACTGATGTAAGGAGAAAGTAGGGTATAGGATTTTAACACATATGAGGGTTCCCGACTATTACACTAATTTTTGGAGAAAGCCAGGTTGGGATTGTAGGATTTTAGCACATATGGGGGCTTCTGACTATTACACTAATTTTTGGAGAAAGCCAGGTTGGGATTGGAGGAGTTTAGCACATATGGGGGCTTCTGACTATTACACTTATTTTGGGGGAGAGCAAGGCTGGGATTGGAGGAGTTTAGCACATATGGGGGCTCCTGACTATATTACACTTATTTTGGAGGAGAGCAAGGTTGGGATTGTAGCAGTTTTAACTCCTTCTGTCCATCTGTCCTCAGTAGAGAGGTGTCCAGCTTACTCCCCTCTCCCTATGCTTATGTGAAGGACAGCTGTCAGCCAATAGCCAATGAAGGAATACACTTAACACTACAAAGCCCAGCATGACCGGCCAGCCTAAGTATGCTTGGACTGCAGCACAGTAGAGCCACAGGCTGGAAGTCGCTGACATAGGGCAATCGAGCCGGCACAGAAGTCAGTGACTGGGGGGATGGAGTAAGCGCGCTTGCTCACAGTATTTGGAGCGAGCAGGGTCCGCCAGCTGTCTCCCTGCCAGGTGTCTGCTCTCTTATCTCTCGGCACCGCCTGGTACCACATACTCCATACACAGACACCTAAAGCTCAGGATACCTACATGGAGGGGCCACCACCTACGTGGGATGTAACCCTCTGCTCAGCGTCCCTCATGCCGCTCGTCTCAGGTGACCGATGTCCTCAGGTAAGGAGACCCTGGCACAGCGCTCACATTATCATGTGAGGGTTCACATTACACTATGCCCTGCAGTGTACAGCTGAGGTAACGCATCCCGTGTATAGAGGATCTGCTCTGTGATACGGCTCCAGGGGTGACCTCAGGTCGCCCGCCACATATGAGAACTTTCTGATGACCTTGTCAAGGTCACAATGGTCCCCGCACAGGTGAACAAGCAGCTCGGTCACAGCGTGCCAGCCGCCCAGCCGCTGCCATCTGCACGCACAGGAAACAGCCGCAGAGCAAGAGAGTCGCCACACAGGTAACACGGCTCACTACAAGGGGTGAGGCCAAGTGCCCATGCTGCGAGCGCCCAGCCACGGTCTAGTGAAGGTCCATAGGAGGAGGGGGAAATGGCCGACTATAATCACCAATATGTTTTAAAATCTCTTCTGCGACCCGGGACTGTTCTCAATACATACAGAAGCCTGTGCTCATTCACGTTACTGCTACCACCACATTCATGCATAACAGTCCCAGCAATTATGTGTGAATGTACTCTTACCCTTAGGCCATGTTCACACGGCTTAAAATGGGACGGATTTCAGTCTGGAATTTGCGCCGTACAGTGTGAATTGCGGCTGGAATCCGTCCCAGTCATTACGGTAATCCACAGCTCTCATAGAGAATTATGGATTACGTCTCCTCTCCGCGCTCATACAATACGCCGCAGGGGGGAGATAAGTGACATGTGAATTACCAACGGCGAATATGTACCGCTGGTAATGAAAGTCTATGGGCCGCCCCCCCCCGCTCCCGTCCACACGGCGTAATAAGCCGTGTGAACATAGCCTTAAAGGCTTATGCTGCCCTATTTGAGAGCAGGATGTGGTAGAGGAGAGAAGCTGAGCTCTGTGATATAACCCTATATATCACAGAGCTCAGCTTCTCTCCTCTATCATATAACCCTATATATCACAGAGCTCAGCTTCTCTCCTCTATCATATAACCCTATATCACAGAGCTCAGCTCCTCTCCTCTATCATATAACCCTATATATCACAGAGCTCAGCTTCTCTCCTCTATCATATAACCCTATATCACAGAGCTCAGCTCCTCTCCTCTATCATATAACCCTATATATCACAGAGCTCAGCTTCTCTCCTCTATCATATAACCCTATATATCAAAGAGCTCAGCCTCTCTCCTCTAGCATATAACCCTATATATCACAGAGCTCAGCTTCTCTCCTATCATATAACCCTATATATCACAGAGCTCAGCTTCTCTCCTCTATCCTATCCCGCTATATAACAGAGCTCAGCTTCTCTCCCCTACCATATAACCCTATATATCACAGAGCTCAGCTTCTCTCCTCTATCATATAACCAGATATATCAAAGAGCTCAGCCTCTCTCCTCTAGCATATAACCTTATATATCACAGAACTCAGCTCCTTTCCTCTATCATATAACCCTATATATCACAGAGCTCAGCTCCTCTCCCTCTATCATATAACCCTATATATCTACAGAGCATCAGCTCCCCTCCCTCTATCATAATAACCCTATATATCACAGATGCTCAGTTCTCTCTCTACCATTTTAAAACCCTATCATTCACAGAGCTCAGCTCCTCTCCTCATCATATAACCCATATATATCACAGAGCTCTCCTTCCATCTATCATATACCCTATATAATCACAGACTTCAGCTACTTTCCTCTATCATATAACCTATAATTCACAGAGCTCAGTCCTCTATCATATAACCCTATATATCACAGAGCTCAGCTCCTCTCCTATCATATAACCCTATATATTCACAGAGCTCAGCTTCTCTCCTCTAATAATAACCCTCTATATCCACAGAGCCAGCTCCTGATCATATTAACCCAAATATAGCAGGAGGCTCAGCTCCTCTATCATATAACCCTATATATCACAGAGCTCAGCTCCTTTTCCTCTATCATATAACCCTATATATCACAGAGCTCAGCTCCTCTCCTCTATCATATAACCCTATATATCACAGAGCTCAGCTACTCTCACTCTATCATATAACACTATATTTCACAGAGTTCAGCTTCTCTCCCTCTACCATATAACCCTATATATCACAGAGCTCAGCTATCATATAACCCTATATATCACAGAGCTCAGCTCCTCTCCTCTATCATATAACCCTATATATCACAGAGCTCAGCTCCTCTATCATATAATCCTATATATCACAGAGCTCAGCTTCTCTCCTCTATCATATAACCCTATATATCACAGAGCTCAGCTCCTCTCCTCTATCATATAACCCTATATATCACAGAGCTCAGCTCCTCTCTTCTATCATATAACCCTATATATCACAGAGCTCAGCTCCTCTATCATATAACCCTATATATCACAGAGCTCAGCTCCTCTCCTCTATCATATAACCCTATATATCACAGAGCTCAGCTTCTCTCCTTATATATAAACCCTATATATCACAGAGCTCAGCTCCACTATCATATAACCCTATATATCACAGATCTCAGCTCCCCTCCCTCTATCATATAACCCTATATATCACAGAGTTCAGCTTCTCTCCCTCTACCATATAACCCTATATATCACATATCTAATCTTCTCTCATTTATCATATAACCCTATATATCACAGAGCTCAGCTCCTCTCCTCTATCATATAACCCTATATATCACAGAGCTCAGCTTCCTCCTCATCATAGAATCCTATATATCACAGAGCTCAGCTTCTCTCCTCTATCATAAAAACCCCATATATCACAGGGCTCAGCTCCTCTCCTCTATCATATAACCCTATATATCACAGAGCTCAGCTTCTCTCCTATCATATAACCCTATATATCACAGAGCTCAGCTCCTCTATCATATAACCCTATATATCACAGAGCTCAGCTTCTCTCCTCTATCATATAACCCTATATATCACAGAGCTCAGCTTCTCTCCTCTATCAAATACACCTATATATCACAGAGCTCAGCTTCTCTCCTTTATCATATAACCCTATATGTCACAGAGCTCAGCTTCTCTCCCTCTATCATATAACCCTATATATCAGAGGCTCCTCCTCTATCATATAACCTATATATCACAGAGCTCAGCTCCTCTATCATATAACCCTATATATCACAGAGCTCAGCTTCTCTCCTCTACATATAACCTTATAAATCCAGAGCTCAGCTTCTCTCCTCTATCATATTACCCTATATATAACAGAGCTCAGCTTCTCTTTTATATAACCCTATATATCACAGAGCTCATCTCCTCTCCTCTATCATATAATACTATATATAACAGAGCTCAGCTCCTCTCCTTTATCATATAACCCTATATATCACACAGCTCAGCTCCTCTCCTCTATCATATAATCCTATATATCACAGAGCTCAGCTTCTCTCCTCTATCATATAACCCTATATATCACAGAGCTCAGCTTCTCTCTCACTGCTATCATAAAAAACTATATATCACAGAGCTCAGCGTCTCTCAGCTATCATATAACCATATATAACAGAGAGCTCAGCTTTTTTCCTCTATGATATAACCCTATTTATCACAGAGCTCAGCTTCTCTCCTCTATCTTATAACCCTATATATCACTGAGCTCAGCTTCTCTCCCTCTATCATATAACCCTATATATCAGAGCTCAACTGCTCTCCTACTAGATAGGGCAGCGTTAACCAACTGAGAGGTTTTTTTATGCTTATTAAAAAAATAATTGCTGCTGTGGCTGCTCTGACGTTCCCCATCGGATCCTCTACGACTGTCATGTCCATGGTTCATGTGATGCTGCAGCCCATTACTGGTCTTTGCGGCCACAAGCAAAGGCCAATGAAGTCCGTGATCGGCTGCAACGTCACCTGAACCAAGGACATGACACAGTCGTAGAGGATCCGATGGGGAAACACCACAGCTGCGCCATCATCCCATCTATCCGCCATTGGTTTCAGCACCAATATGCTAATGAAGCTCTAGACTGTCATGTGGGCTGGTTTGTAAATGTGGAGGTGGCTTAGAAGTGGTGACCACCCCCTTGACAGTGCATAGGTGAACAGGCCGTTTAATGGGGGTGAACCACAGTGCTCTCCCTGCTCAAAACGGACCAGTGGATACGCCTACTTGACATTCTAGAAGCTCATTAGCTTAGTATTCAAGACTAATGGCATCGGTATAAGTTGCCTCCTCCATTTTTTTGGGAGGACCTTGCTGGTCCTTATCAATGACATGGTCACTGTGGGCCTTACGGACTACCTCCATGTTTTAGTTTCCGCCCGTCAGCAGCCATTACATCCTCATCACTGTAGGAGGCCTGGTGTAGTAGTTTTATGGTCACTGTATGGCGGTACATAAATAGACCGCTTCCAGGACATAGAACGTAAACCGATGTGAAATAGACCAAACAGTCGAAAAGAGACGACACTTGCCCCACAGATTCCTATGGTTGTTTGACGGATATCGGCTACTTATGGCCCTAACAGTGTGAATGGGGCCTAAATTACTACATTCATGTGGTCATAGGTTTTTATGGTGTGTACACGGGGTTGGACCGGCCCACCAGAGTATAATCCGGGGGGCCCAAGCTCTGACACAACGACATACAGCTATTATTCTGAGGCCTTTAAGATCTAGCAAAAAATAAGCTTAACTGGAGAAGACTTAAAGGGGTTTTGCCACGATGTAATGTTGACGTGGGATCCTCCAAAATGGGTATTTAATCACTTTTCTAAATATATGTGATTACAAAAATTTCAGTCTGGAGAGCTACAGCCTTCTTACCTGCCCTTAGTTACTTTAAAATAGTCTTCTATTAGATACGACCTGACAGGAGCATGCTGGCCGGGCTTGCGCAGAGAACACTTCTTTATCTGATGAGAGGGAGCTGAAGCAGCTTTCAAGGCACCGGGTAGAAATATGTTGCCTTTTGTATACAGAATCCACTAGTTGTAGTGTGTATTATCTGAGGTAGATTCCCTGCTTTACTGATGACAGAGAACATGAAGAAGTTTCAAGCTGCTGTGAAGAAAACGTTTTTTTGTATACAGATCCACTAGTTGTAGTTTGATTATTTGAGTGAACATTTCACACGATCCCTTAGGCTTGGCTCTGTGCTCTGGCTGTGTGTCTCTCTCTCTCAGCTCAGAGTGGGCTTGTTACATTAGCTTCTTAGCAGATAAGGCACGTCCTGGCAAAACCCCTTTAAGAACCAGATCTCTTATTAGACCCCTCATGGGCAACGATTCCTTATTGAACACGTATATTTAGAAGGTGGGCCCTCAATCATTCCCACCGGTGGGCCCAAGCAACGTTCGTCCTACAATGAACACAAGATGATGTACCAGGCTTACAGGGTATTTTGAAGTCTTCAAGGCTGACGCTTCACCATGAAAACCAGTGACCCGATGGAAAAGTACCCATTGAGAACACTGTGGTCCCGCTACACAGCGGGGCACCCACTATAGGGCAGCCTGGGACGCCAGTGCAGGACTGGCTATGTAATGCTGTAAAAACACCGCACTGCAGATCAGGCCCCTCACCAGCCAAGACTGACCTGACATGGGTGCCCCAGTCTTTGATTGTGTCACCAAGAAAAGCGATGACCCAATGGAAGGGTATCCTCCGAGAGCTTTGTGGTCACTCTTCACAAGCAGAGTACTGTCTCCAGGGCGGCACAAGACACCTGTCCAGGGCTGACTCTATAGTGCTGTAAAAAAAAACAGCACCGCAGAGAAGGCCCCTACTGGCCACCGTAGAAAGGTGTATTGGTGGTCACTGTGGAGTCAATGGCGTGGTCTCTCCGGCCCACAAGGGTAACAGACAGATGATCTGATCTTATAACCCATTCATATGGACTAGGTTCCTTAAAATTAAGAGAGCATAGGGTCAGCGAGAGTCATCAAGTCTCTTAAACCCTTAAAGGGGTTGTCTCACTACACGGATTGCTGATTTTTAGGTTAAAGATCTTGCAAAAACAAGTCACTTTGCAATATGTGTCCATTAGCAGTGTCCGACCTATTCCTAGATATCCCCTCTTGTATGGGCTGCACCAGCTCCTCAGGTCGCTATAGCTACAGACCTGTTCGATCTCTCCTAATAGGCTGCCAGCACTGGCTATAGCTACAGACCTGTTCAATCTCTCTTCTTATAGGCTGCCAGCACTGGTTGCTATAGCTACAGACCTGGCTTCTACTGTAGCCTAGTAGAAGCCAGTAAACACGCCCTTGAATTCAAACTGAAACCAAGAAAACAGGACTGAGGTGAGATGAATCAATGTAGTGAGACAACCCCTTTAAGCCCCTGGCCGGAAAAGTACTTAACAACCAGCTAAGTTTTGTAGTTTTTTCCTCCTTGTATTTCAACAGTCATAACTTTTTTTTATCTTTTAAGTGACGCAGTTGTAGGAGGACTTGTTTTACGCATGAGAAGTTGTTTTTTTGGGGGGCATAACTTAAGTTTACAAATAAAATTACTGCAAAAGTCTTTTTAAGTTACTCTTCTTTTTGGAGCTTTTTTAAAAAAAATTTGACACTAGTCACATTTCACATAAAATAATTCTACAGGTTATTACGGTTGTGTAGATACCTAATATGTGTAGTTTTTTTGTGTATGCAATATTTTTGTTTTATTATGTATTTTTTATTTTTTTCTACACTGTTTTACTTTTTTTTATCCCATTAGTTAATACTTTTTTTTTTTTTTTTTTTTAATACTTTGTAATGTATTAGCATATTCATATACATTACAATATTTATCATACTGACACATGCAGCAGTCAGGGCAGTGTGCCCTGACCGCAGGCTTCCTATATAGACAGTCCTGGGGCTACTCTGGGTCCCCACGGCTGACTGTACAGACATTCCCTGGGCTCTGTCGGGTCATGGAGTCCAGATCACTCGATGGAGCAGGGGAAAGCCCTTTGATTAGGCTGCGGTCATGAACCGTGGCAATCAAAGGGTTAAGCTCCGGGGATTGGAGGCTTCCTCCGCTCCCCAGCGCTTGCAGAGACTGCTCTAGGAACAGAGGTGTTAAAGGGGTTGTCTCACTACAGGGATTTCTGCTTTTTATGTTAAAGATCTTGCAAAAACAAGTCACTTTGCAATATGTGTCCATTAACAGTGTCCTACCTATCCCTAGATATCCCCTCTTGTATGGGCTGCATCAGCTCCTCAGGTCGCTATAGCTACAGACCTGTTTACTCTCTCCTGATAGGCTGCCAGCACTGGTTGCTATAGCTACAGACCTGTTCAGTCTCTCATGATAGGCTGCCAGCGCTGGTTGCTATAGCTACAGACCTGGCTTCTACTGCAGCCTAGTAGAAGCCAGTAAACGGCCCCTGAATTCAAAATGAAACCAAGAAAACAGGACTGAGGTAAGATAAATCAATGTAGTGAGACAACCCCTTTAAGTACAACTCTATTTCTAGTGCAGCTGCAGCGCTGGGAGCCGCAAAACCCCTCTTTCTACAGCAACAGCTTTTGGCGTCACTACAGAAGAACGACCTGCACCCCCCGCCGTCAAAAGACGTTAAAGGGTTAAAGCCTGGAAGTAAGAGGGATTTCGATCTAAATCCTGGACTGAAACGTTGCAGTAGCTTCACAGAATAAACCAAGAAGTAAAACTAGCTCACCTATGTGCGGTGCACGGAACACGTGGATCCCATATCCATCAAAACATTTGAGGCGTTGCCCCAATGGAAATGGAATTAAAACAGATCTAGATTTTAATTTCTGTAACGGTCATAAAAATGGGTAAACATACCGGTAATGTGTGAATAGGGGCCGAAATGTTGCTGGCGCATTTCACACCTCTACGGATCCTTAGCCAACATACAAAGAGTGACCACCGAATATTAAAGTCAATCAATTTCACGGACCTCCCCTGATTATTATGCACAGGTGCCAACTTAAAGGGAATGTGTCATCAAAAAAATGACCAACATAAAAACGTGAGTTAAAGGGGTTGTCTCACTACATTGATTTTGTCCTGAATTTCTTGGTTTCATTTTGAATTCAGGGCCGTGTTTACTGGCTTGCACTAGGCTGCAGTAGAAGCCAGGTCTGTAGCTATAGCAACCAGTGCTGGCAGCCTATCAGGAGATCGAACAGGTCTTCAGCTATAGTGACCAGTGCTGGCAGCCTATTAGGAGAGATCAAACAGGTCTGTAGCTATAGCAACCAGTGCTGGCAGCCTATTAGGAGAGATCAAACAGGTCTGTAGCTATAGCAACCAGTGCTGGCAGCCTATTAGGAGAGATCGAACAGGTCTGTAGCTATAGCAACCAGTGCTGGCAGCCTATTAGGAGAGATCAAACAGGTCTGTAGCTATAGCAACGAGTGCTGGCAGCCTATTAGGAGAGATCAAACAGGTCTGTAGCTATAGCAACCAGTGCTGGCAGCCTATCTGGAGAGATTGAACAGGTCTGTAGCTATAGCAACCAGTGCTGGCAGCCTATTAGGAGAGATCAAACAGGTCTGTAGCTATAGCAACCAGTGCTGGCAGCCTATCAGGAGAGATCAAACAGGTCTGTAGCTATAGCGTCCTGAGGAGCTGATGTAGCCCATACAAGAGGGGATATCGAGGAATAGGTAGGACACTGTTAATAGACAAATATTGCAAAGTGACTTGTTTTTCAAGATCTTTAACAAAAAAGCAGCGATCCTTGTAGTGAGACAACCCCTTAATCAATAAAACACTATGAATTTTTGGTGATTTTTTTTTTTTAATTTTCCATATCACATTGAGTTTAAATTCTTAAGTCCTGCAGTTTTCACTTTGAACACTAGACCTAATAAGAGTCTTCGGGCCCGTTTACACGGCAATGGACAAATACCGGTTGGTTTATCCAACCGATATTTGTCCGGTTTGTGTGCTGTCCCCACGGCAGCGGGGGAGGGTGGGGCGACAGCTTTTCTCCCCGATGAGTGGAGAAAAGCCCTCCCCCTTCCCTTGCACATATTCCGTCCAAAAACCGCCGGGTGGAAAACCCGTGCACTGGGGACTGCTGCACGGGTTCTCCATAGAAGCCCATTGTGTTAGTTTGCGGCCGGTTTTTCAGACGGTCTGCAGAACCGCGAACCATCTGAAAAACCGGCCGCACACCCGTGCCGTGGGGACATGGCCTTACTCTTCAAGGATTTTCAGCAGTCTCCTCATTATCAGTACAAGCAGGATTACACTGAAAGGAGACACCAACGTGTATAGATAACACAGGATCCACCAGTCACAATACGAGATGTCACAGCTCCCCCTCTCCCTGAACTCTGACTTCTTCCCAGGTCACAGAGCCTAGAAAACTCTCCTATAGAAGTCAATGGGACTGAGTCAGTATTGAGACTCCAATGAGCATGAAGCTGCTGTAAAGCATCTCTCTAAATGCTGTTAAACGCAGTGCAGGCAGGAATGCTGTCCCTCCGGACGTGTATAGATGACAGAACTGAGAAATCTCGGATCAGAAGATAAAGCAGCTAAGGAGCAAAGAATATGGATCAGCGTCTTGTTTAAGAAGTAAAAACAAAATTGTGACAGATTCCCTTTAACTATTAGTGTTCAGACTGGAAACAAGGGCTCATGTGTTAGGTCCGTCATTCATTTCAAGGCAATGTTGCTTGGGAAGAAGAGCACTAGTTCATATTCGGTACAAAGTCTATTGAATCCAGATAGAAGAACCATTATAGTCCCCTACTGCCACCTATGGGTGACCACCCTGTACTGCAGCGGTTATGAAACTATAACTCCCATCATGTGAGTAAATGTCAGAGCCCTACTTTACAAAAACAGAACACAGAGACCTATTTCAATGAATGGATAGATGCAAAACCCAAAAGTGCTGTAGTCAGTAGTAGAACAGTATCCACACAAGTGTCCTCCCAAAGTGCTAGTAATTGGGGGAGGGGGAAAAAAGCACGTCCCTCTTATGTGGCAGCACAGGAGTGTGATTTAGGCCAGGGGTGTCAAACTGCGGCCCTCCAGCTGTTGGGCAACTACAACTCCCATCATGCATTTGTATAATCTATAACAGTCGGCATGATGGGAGTTGCAGTTTCCCAACAGCTGGAGGGCTGCAGTTTGACACCCGTGATTTAGGCTGGCCTGCTGTTTGGGCAACTGAAGAGCCTTATGGGTCACCAGAGGAGACCTACCTCAGGCGTAGGGGTGTATTAGTGACCTATGTAACCCATACAGGAAGCCAAGATGAGACGGGACCTGCTGGCATGAAACTAAGGGCGCGTCTACACGGAGAGGATTTCTAGTTGCTTTTTGACACAGATTCGGATTTTCAAAACTGTCAAAATCCGACTGTCAACCCATCCCCATAGACCTCCATAGCTGCAGTCCACACAATTTGGATTTTCTGAGGTCTGATTATAAAAACCGCCATTTTTTTATTTTATTTTTTTCAAAAAACTCGGGAACATGTTCATTGCTCTGTCAGATTTTACTCCGAAAACGGCAGAAAATTTACCACTACGTGAAAAATCACCACAGAGCTTTCGCCACTTTTTTGGGCGTGGATTTTGGCGCAAATCCGCATCCAAAACCTCAATCGTGCTCTATCATGCAAAAAAAGGAATAAAAATCAAATCCAAAAACTGTGCCAAAAAAGGAAAACCGAGTTAAAAGTCCTCAGGTTCCTGTGTAAAATGCTGTTCAAATACTCGGACAACGGGGTTTTAGGCTCAGTCTACACAGCAGAGGTTTTGTCTCGGATTTTCGGCAGTTTTAGCATTTTGAAATAGCTGAAAATCCGACAGAAAACCGTCGACAAGGACTTTAATCTATAGTTATATTTCTGCTCGCTTCTGGGCACCGGCAGTTTTAGGAACAAATCCGAGTCCAGAGGAAAATGTACTATTAAAGTCTATGTAAACCGCCGGATTTTTTTGGGGGAGGTTTTTGGGAGACGGTTCAGTCTAAACGCCTGGGGTATTTTTTACGGGTATAATTTTGTATTTTAAAAATTTCCCAAAATAAAAACCCCCCCAAAAAGAAACCCGTGGGCAACCCCAAATGCTTTGGAAAAAAAAAAAATTTTTGGGAACCAAAAAAAAATACTCGGGTTAAAAAGGGTTTTTTTTTAAAGGTTTTTTCTTTTTTGTAGGTTTTTTTTTTTGCCCTGTGGGTGTAAACCTCCCTTAGGATTCGGAATCAGGGGAAATTCTTTTTTTCCTTGGTCGGGGGGGACACAGCCAAAGGGCATGTTTGCAGGGCGAAATTGCGGGGGGGTCCCCAGGCCCCTTTTAAATAAAAAATTTTCGCGGGGTTTTTGGGGGAAAGTAGCACTTTTCGTGGTTTCCCCCCCCTTTTGGCCCCCCAAAAGACTGTCTTTGCCCCACAGGGGCTTATTCGCCGCAAGAAATTTGACGTCATTTTAATCCCCCCGGGCGCTTTACAATAGATTGAAATTGTTACAGGGGGGGAAAAGGGGGGGTAATTTAATAGTTCCCATAAAAAACCATGGATTCCCGAATTTCGGCCCCAAATCCTCCCCCGTATTAAAACCCAAAAGGGAAGTGAAATGCGGGGCCAAAATTTAAACCCGGGGTGAATTTTCCCAAAACCCTGGGGCCTAAACGGGGGTTTCCCACAGGGAAAAAGGGGACAAAACCAGCTCTGTTTTTGTCTCTCATTTCAAGGGGTTTTTGGGGACTTTTTTTTGTCCCCCCTTTTTTCCCCAAAGGGGTTTTTGGACGTTTTTAAACCTCCAAAAAAAAACACCCATAAAAGGTGGGATTATTTGTCACTTTTTTTTTTTTTTTTTTTTTGAAAAAACCCAAACTCAAAAAAACCGCCGGTTTTCTTTTGGGGCAGTTTACATTGACTCCAATGTTAATTTTCCGCCCAAAACCCGGGTTCGGAAGTTTTGGGGTTTTGTTCAATTTTTGGGGTTTCCCCCGGTTGGCCCTAAAAAACCCGCCCGGGCGGGAAAAACCCGTTCAGGGGGGACGCAGGGGGGGTTTTTTCAACTGAAGTCTATGGGGGGAAGGGGTTTTTTGAAGGTTTAATTTCCCGACTTTTCCCTAAAACCCCCGGGAAAAACCCCACCCCGAAACCCTTCCCCTTTGGGGACTTTGCCCAACTTGATAAAAGGGGGCCTGCCCCCGGAAGGTCGGGGCCCTCCTGCCCCTTCCCGGGGTTCCCACTTGCCCCCAAATCACAGCCCCCTTTTTGGGACCAGGACCTCGTCACCCGTCCCTGTCCCAAAGGAAATAAAAGGAAAACCCAAAAGCATAAAAGTGGGGGGGGGGGGAGCCTTACGCCTCAGTTTCCCACGTTTCCAAGTCTGATGGGGGGGAATTCGTTATGGCCTCGTTAACAGGCCTTTTTTTGGGGCCGCGGTTTGGGGCCCCTTTTTACCCCCCGCCGGATTGGCGCTGCAAAAACGGCACCAATCCTGGATTAATTAACGGTAATCCACAGTTCTCATGAGAAAAGGGGGATTCCGGTCGCTCCTCCCCACCGGCGAACCCAAAAGCGGGGGGTAAGGAAAGTGTTTTTCCCCAATTTTTAAAAAGGCGCGTACACCCGTGATAATGACGGTCTAGGGGCCGGGAGCGGAGCCCCCCCCCCTTATTCACGCCGGAAAAAAAAAAAATTTTGGCGAGCCCCAACCCGGGGTCAACAAACCCCCGGGAAAAAGCCGTGTGAACAGGGCCCCAAAAAGGCCCTTTTAAATCAAAAAGGGTGCCAAAATGAAAAAATACTGCCCACCTCCTAAATTTTTCCTGGAGTGTAACATTCACCCTGTACTGCAGCGCCACCTAGTGGAGCTCTAACCTGTGGAAATTTTCCAATTCTCCCATTCCAAATCCCCCGGGGGGGGGTTTGGGTTTTTATATTTGGGTTTTTCACTGAAATCAGCCACCCCCCAGGAGCCCCCGGGGGGTCAGGCACTGTGTAACCACAAACACCGCCCCTGATGCCCCCCCCCTGCCCTCCCCGGGGGTTCATCTCACCACCATTTTTATTTAGGGGTTTTTGGGTTTTTTTCCCCCCCTTTTTCCCAATTACTAATGGGGATGAATCTGCAGTCGGGCTCACCCGATGGTCCAAAACCCCCTGCATAGAGATACATCTAAGGCCTCTTACTAAAAGCGCACG
>JAODAL010018896.1:0-73462 GCA_025379985.1 Phyllomedusa bahiana | reverse complement strand
AAAGATCTTGAAAAAAACAAGAAAATTTGAAAATATGTGTCCATTAACTGCCTACCATTCCTGTGTTGACAGCCCATCCGTTGACCCTCTTGACAATTGTGAAAACAAATGTCTTTTTAGAAAAAAATTTTTTTTTATAAAGGACTGAGTATCGCTTTCAAAGCAAAATCCCCAAAAATTCAAGCAGCCCCTTGGGCATTTTGGGAAAATTTGTAAAAAACAAAATTCTTTTAGAAACAACTTTTTATAATAGGACCTAAGATTGCTGCATTTCAAAGCGCATGCCCCAAAAAATTAAAAAAATGACTTCTCAGCCCCGTTAAAAATTGTGAGGGAGAAATGACTTAGAACCCACTTTTCTGTTCCCAAAGGACCAGTTATTGCTGTATCTCACGCTACTGCCCAAAAAATTAAAAAAATTTGATTTTTAAGCCCTTTTAAAAATTGTGGGGGAGAAAGCCATTAAAAGCCCTTTTCTTTTTCCAAAGGACCATAATTATAGCTGTATCTACACAAAATGCCCTAAAAAACCATTGAATGCAAAACTTCTTAAGAAAAAAATGAGTAAATGGAATAGGGTGGTCATGAAACCTTTGTCTTTTACAGTCCCCTTGCAGCAAAACTACAAAATGAAACTTTTGGGAAAAAGAAAAAAAATTGCAGTAAGAAATACATTTTAAAAAACATTTTCAAAAAGGACCATTTCTGTTTGAAGGGAATGTGAAGTAACCGGCAACTAATCGGTACCTGGGCAATTGGGGCAAAAACAAAAACAGAGACCATCCCTGATTCATCTTGATAAAAGTAAAACGTTCCCACATTATCTGTGAAAACCCGATGCGTTTGCTGTAATGCCCCCCCAGCTGTGGAAGGGCCCCTCAGAATGACGCTGGTGTGGAGGACAACACCTCTATGGTGACGAGCCAGCTGGGGCCATTCGCCCTTTTTTGGGATCCCCAGAAGTCTATTGGGTCCGGAACACATACAAAAACTGGGTGTTGAACCATATCTGCACCATGATCTTAAGCTATCTCTGTGTTTTGGATGTGTCCCTATTGCATCGTTGGTGAAGGGGGGTAAACAAAGTTTTCCCAAGGTCACCCATTAGGCTTCTGCACCTTGCCTGCTCCCGTACGCCTACTTGGACCTACTGCGTACGCGTGAGTTTTTCCCACCGTGACATTTGGGGAACTGAAGCAGACCAACAGATGTCTCCAGTTGATCAACCCAAAAGGTCTCCATTTCCTGCATTTTACTCTCTATTTGGTGGGGGGAAAGGGAAAGTGCGATTTTGTTTTGAAACCGGGGATCCAGGAGGGGGGGCCCCCCATAACGTTTTCTTTTTGGGGCCCCTTAATGCAATATGTTGGAGGAAATGGGATCCAAGCACTCTGTGGGAGAGGAGCCTTAAATTTCCAAGCCTCGGGGTCGGGGGCACTACAAATGATTTTCCTCATCTTCCCCCCCGCCTCAAATTCGCGAAAACCCCTTTTTCCAAGGCGGGACATGGTAACATCTTCGGGAATACCTCCTCCTCCTCCTCCCCTCCGGGCCTGGCACAGCTTAAACACAGCCTGATTCCCTGGATGATGCCCCTGAGATATGCGCCCCCTTTTGCCTAGTTTGCCCCAAACCACTCCCTAAGAAGACCGATAAATTGTAAAAACTGTCGGCCTTGTAAATTTTGACGGAGAGAAAGCCCCGTGTCTGCATCTTTTCCCTTTTCTCCCCTCCGTCCCGTTTTTCAGAGTGTCCAACTCATTCCAGAAAAAGATCCCACAACCATGCTGACAAGGGCTTTGTCCGCACTGACCTTTTTGGGTGGCTTCTTCAAAATGCAAGGGATGGTGCAAGCTCTTCCCGCCCCCAATCTCGGTGCTCAACACCCCGAGGCCCCACGCTGTTGTGGGCCATTTCACTTCACTGCGTAATGGCATGCCGCTCCACAATTGCGGAGCATGTGGAGGGGGAATTTCCCAGCGGTTCCACTCAACTTGAGACGTTAAAGGGGACCCCGACGACCTGCATCGGATAGAGGGGACAAGCGGGGGTGCGTACGGGGGAATGCAAACTTAGATTTCGACCTTCCCGCAGCTACAGCCCGGGGGTAGCTTTTTAGAAATTTCTGGACGACAAGGTTTATGAATTGCCGGCAAGGGAAATGCTCCAGCCTACCGATCTTAAAGGGGGGGCCAGCAGATTTCGCCCTTTTGGCACAAACCTTGCCCGGGACAAGATTTTTGGCCCCAGCCAGCGCCGGTCTCTTGGGAAGCCGTCCACATCCGACCTGTTGGGACGGTCTCCAAACAGATTAATTTTAACACGGCCTGGTTTCTTGGCACGTGAGCCCCAGAGGACCTGGGGGAAAAAACCCGCACCTCCCCCAGTTTTTGAAGAGCGTGCCCCGACTAGAGGGGGCCCCCGTCCCCCAGGGGGCACCACCCCGCTCACCCAGTGACTGCACAGAGATATGCGGGCCCTTTGGCTGTGCTTTTGTCCATGTGTGGGGGTTGAGGGCTTTTTCCGGCCCAGGCAAAAAAGCGCTTGAAATTTTTGATACACTGGGTGGCCCGGGGAGGGACGGCTTTTTTTGGGAAAGAAAACCCTCGCATCTGGTATTGGGGGGGAGGCAAGGGCCATGATGTGCGAACTCATCTGTGTCCACCAACGGGAAAAGGGAACTTTCAACTTTAAAAACCTGGGGAATGCGACATTCAGGGTTTTTGGGTTTGGGATGGTTTGGGTTAAAAATTTTCTTCTGCTCCCAAACCTGGGAAAACAAAGGCGGTGATAATGGGCCCCTTCGGCGTGCAGTCGCAAAAATGGGGAAGGGGAAGGGGAGGAGGGTTTTTCGGGGTGCTGGTGGTACTCGGGCGACGTGGAGGCGAAGCGGACGCTGATCCCTGATCAGACCTGAAGCATGGCACTGTGGGAAGCTTGGTGGTGGCAAAGGGGGCGGAGACAGGGTGTGACATGGGTTTGGAGGCCCGGGGTCGTTTTGGCCTTTTTTGGGCCCGTTTTGCCCATGTCAATCATGCATTCGCTGCTTGACAGACATGTTGGTGGGGGGTTAACCACCCAAGGGTTTTTGCCCCTACTTTTGCGTTTACGGCAAAGGCGCATATGAATCGCTGGTGAAAACAGAGGGTTGGTCAAAGAAGGCCCCGGCTTGAGAGTCCTGGACTTTTGACGGGGAAAGCGAGGGGCGGGGGTTTCGCTGACCCTGGGGCTAATCATATCAGCGACTTTTGCAACCGCCCTCTCCCTTTTTGAGGGGGAACCTACGAACTACCCCATGTCTTTTCCCCTTTCCGTGATGAAGCGCTCGCAAGCAAATTCTGCTGAAAAGACCACGTTGGGGCAATGTCTCATCACACATCAACACAGGGGACTTCGTGTCCTACATTCTGCACCAGAGCGCGGGTACAACAAAAGGGACGCAAGGGGTCTGACCCCCGGGTTTTTGCCCATTTACCGGCTTCCTCTCCCCCTGATGGATCAGTAATGGCGTCGACAGAGAAATCATCCTCTTGGCCCCTTTATCTTTTAACATCCTTCTACCCCAACCGCATTTTTCACAAAAGGCTTTTAAAAAAGGGTTATCCACATGGGGGTAACGAGTTGACATTTGGCTGCTTCTGTTGGGGCAGATCTGGTGATGCGTGACGACATTTGTGGCGTGACTGGGGGCAGGGGTGGAAATGCTGGATCAGTTGCATTAACCACTGAAGGACAATTGACAACGCTGTTCTTTCTGAGTTCACAGGGGCCGACCCGCATACAGGCCCCCCGGTCCTGAAATGATGATCCGCTGGCATGCGTGTTGTCGCCGCACTGGAAGGAGCACCTTCCCCCTTACCTTACCCCATGTCCACCCCCCCTCTTTGCTCCTTACCCCCTAATTTCGCCCAGTTCAAAATATACAAATTTAAAAGGTAGGAAGAGTTTTGGAAAGTCCTTAAAAAAAGACCAAATCACGCATTCAAAACCCTCAAATCAAAACAAAATTGCGGATTCAAATATAACTCAAAGTGATCATAAGTCAACAAATCTGGCCGCCCAAAGTAAAAAAACCCGTTTTGAAATGTATTCGGAAATAAAAGGTTTTTTTTGGCACCTATCAATTCCCTTGGTAACTCAAAATCCGGGTTTAAAATTTACTGTAAGGGGCTCTATCAACAAATCGGACTGGGCAAAAGTCAAAAAACACGTACTGTAATGTATTCGGATAAAAAAAGGGTTTTTTTTTGGGCACCTTAATTACCTGTGGTGACTAAAAAATTGGAAAATTACTTTTAAAATGCAAGGCCCAATAACAAAGCTAGTGCCCAAAGTAAAAAAAACACGATCTGAATGTATTCGGATAATAAAAGGTATTTTTTGGCACTACAATTCACCTGTGGAAACTACACAATTGTGGATTAAAATTTAACTGCAAGGTGGCTCATCACAAATCGGGACTGGGTAAAAGTGAAAAAAAAAACACTTTCTTTAATTTTTTCGATAAAAAAAAAGGTTTTTTTTGGCACCTATCAATCCCCTGGGGTAACACACAATTGCTGGATTCAAATTTAAACTGTAAGGTCTCTACAATAAACTGGACGGGGAAAAGTGAAAAAAAACACTTCGAATGTTTTGGGAAATAAAGGGATTTTTTGGCCCCTATAAATTCACCTTTGGTAACTACACAATTGCTGGATTCAAATTTAAAACTGAAAGGTGGCTCTATCAAAATTGGGACGGGGAAAAAGGAAAAACACGTTCTGTAATTTATTCGGATAATAAAAGGTTTTTTTTGGCCACTATCAATTCACCTGTTTTAACTACACAATTGTGGTTAAATTTAACGTAAGGGGCTTACCCAAAAAATTTTTTGGGACTGGGAAAAGTGAAAAAACCGATCGAAGTATTGGGATAATAAAAGGTTTTTTTTGGCACCTACAATTCCCCTGGGTGACAAAAAAAAATATATTCACTTTAAGTGCGGTGCCTCAAAAAAAAAACGTAGGCACCAAAAGTGAAAAAAACACGTATTGAAATGTTTTTGGGATAATAAAAGGTTTTTTTTGGCATCTATAAATTTTCCCCGGGGGTAACTACAAATTTTGCTGGATTCAAATTTAAACTGTAAGGTGGCCACAACAAATCTGGACTGGGCAAAAGGAAAAAACACGATTGTAATTTTTTGGATAAAAAAGGTTTTTTTTGGGCATCTACAATTACCTGTGGTGACTAAAAAATTTGCAGATTAAATTTTAATGAAAGGGGTGCCCAAATGAACAAAGCTTTGGGCCCCCAAAGAAAAAAAAAACGTATCTGAAATTATTTGGATAAAAAAAAGGTATTTTTTGGCCCCATCAATTCCCTTGGTAAATACACAATTGCTGGATTCAAATTTAACTGCAAGGTGGCTCTACAAAAAAATTGGAGGGGAAAAAGTGCAAAAAACATTTTGTTAATGTTTTGGGATAATAAAAGGAATTTTTTGGCACTAAAAATTCACCTGTGGGACAAAAAAATTGCAGTTTTTACTTAATGCGGGTGCCTCAATAAACAAAGCTGTAGTGCACCAAAAAAAAAAAAAAACGTATCAAAATGTTATTTGGATAAAAAAAGTTTTTTTGGCACCTATCTTTTCCCCTGTTAACTAAAATTGGGGATTCAATTTAAACGCAAGGTGGCTCTATCAACAAATCTGGACGGACAAAGTGCAAAAAACACGTATCGTAATGTATTCGGATAAAAAAGGATTTTTTGGCACTATAAATTCCCCTTTGGGGGACTAGTTTTGAGCATTGCTTGGCTATCGAGATCAAAACGATAGAAAAGTGGGGCCCGCTTTAAAAGGGTTTTCGATAGTGACACGTTATGCCATGACCATTAAATTATGGGAGAGCAACAAACCTTCATTTTTTTACACCCAAACAAGGGCCCGGGAACTGAAATTAACATCCACAACAGCAAATGGATCTGCTACATCTTAGGGAACACATTTGTTATAAAAATCACAAAAAAAAAATCACGACTATTCATACCTGTCTTGTACCACAGCCTGACCCTTAAACCTGCATCACCCACAAATAAAAGTGCCCAAAAGGCATATATTTGAACCCTCATGTTTCTTGAACTGGACATTAATATCCCTGTCCTGGAAGCACTGGCCCCAAACCTCATGCCCCCCAATTTTTAAAATGTCGCAAAAAGGGTCTTTCAACCCCCCCATTTTTTTTTCATGGACATTTACTATACCGTCCCGGACCGCTATGACCCTTAAACCTGTTGACCCCCCCGATTAAAAGGTGCCGGGAAAAAGATCTGTTTTTGTCTGTACTGTTATGTTTTCGTTTAAATACTGGTATTTTTGCACCTTTCAATTCACCTGTGGTGAATAGAATTGCGTTTTAAGATTTACTGGTGCGCGTCAATGAAAAAAGCGGGTGCGCAAAAGTCAAAAAACACGTATCTTTTTATGTTTTCGTGTAAGAACACGGTATTTTTTGCACCTTTCAATTCCCCTGTGGTGACTATAGAATTGCTGTTTTAAGATTTACGTGGAAGCTGCGTCAATGAACAAAGCTGGGTGCACAAAAGTCAAAAAACAAGTATGTGTTATGTTTTCGTATGATACACGGTATTTTTTGCACCTTTCAATTCACCTGTGGTTGAATATAGAATTGTTTTTTTAAGATTTACTAGATGCTGCGTAAAATGAACAGTGTGGGTGCGAAAAAGTCAAAAAACACGTAACTGTTATGTTTTGATATAATAAACGGTATTTTTTGCACCTATAAAATTCACCTGTGGTGAATATAGAATTGCTGTTTAAAGATTTAAACGTAGATGCTGCGTCAATGACAGTCTGGGTGTGCAAAAGTCAAAAAACACGTAACTGTTATGTTTTGATATAATAAACGGTATTTTTTGCACCTTTCCATTACACCTGTGGTGAATATAGAATTGCTGTTTTAAGATTTACGGTAGATGCTGCGTCAATGACAGTGCTGGGTGTGCAAAAGTCAAAAAACACGTAACGGGTTTATGTTTTGATATAATAAACGGAAATTTTTGGGCACCTTTCAATTCACCTGTGGGGGAATATAGAATTGCTTTTTTTAAGATTTACGTTGAGGCTGCTTCAATGAACAGGCTGGGTGCGCAAAAGTCAAAAAACACGTAACTGTTATGTTTTGATATAATAAACGGTTATTTTTTGCACCTTTCAATTCACCTGTGGTGAATATAGAATTGCTATTTTAAGATTTACGTAGATGCTGCGTCAATGAACAGTGCTGGGTGCGCAAAGTCAAAAAACACGTAACTGTTTTGTTTGATATAATAAACGTTTTTTTTGCCCCTTTCAATTCACCTGTGGTGAATATAGAATTGCTGTTTTAAGATTTACGTAGATGCTGCGTCAATGAACAGTGCTGGGTGTGCAAAAGTCAAAAAACACGTAATGTGATGTTTTCGTACGATACACGGTATTTTTGGCAACAAACAACCTGTGCTGACTACAAGATTGCTGATTTGTAATTTAAGTGCAAGGTGGATATATCAACAGTCACAGGTGTAATGGGTAAAATTGAACACCTATCTGAAATGTATACAGAAAAATAAAAGTGGGTTTTTTGCAGCTAACAAAGAACCTGCAGTTACTAGAAATGATGTTTATCCAATATAAGTTCAGGCTGCCAATACCAGGAAATATTTAAACAGCAAACTGGTTTTAAAAATAAAGATATTCCACTACAATGTCAACCTAAGTCCCTTGGTGAACTTTATCCAGTGTTTTTTTATAGATAGATCTTGTCTGTGTTCGCCCGCGGAGGCCCCCCCCCTCTCCCCGCACCCACCGCCGTGGAATTTACAGCGGTAGATGCTGCTTTTAAAATTCTCTAGCTTACTACCCTAAAATGTTCAAATCTCTAATCTAACTAAATTGGAAAGGATCACAGCTAATAGTAGAGGGTTTCTCTGTGCGAAATAGGGGCTAATTTTGCTGAGCTGTTTGGCCACAGGCAGAGCGGGAGGTCCTATCCCTATGAGACGCTGGGGAGACACTGAGGGTGAAACAGGAAACGCTGTTCTATGTAAAACGAGGTCATGTGATTTTTCCAGCCAATCGCAACCATACACTCCCAGTATGACGTCGCAAAACAATCTCACCCTGCTCATTTTGTAATCTCATTTGCTGGCCGCCAAAAAATTTCAGGAAGCGCCGAAAAAGGCGCGATCTTAATAGATGATGCACAGATTTAACCTTAAATTTTCGCATGAATCTGGAAATTTCGATCACCATAAAAACCTTGCCGATTTCAACTTTTCGATAAAAAATTCGCTCAAAACTAGTGGTGATAAAAATTGCAGTATTCACATTTAAGTGCAAGGTGCCTCAATGAACAAAGCTGTAGTGCACCACAGTCAAAAAACACGTATCTGTAATGCATTCGGGTAATAAAAGGTTTTTGGCACCTACCAATTCTCCTGTGGTAACTACACAATTGCTGGATTCAAATTTAACTGCAAGGGGGCTCTATCAACAAATCTGGACTGGCAAAAGTGCAAAAAAACACGTATCTGTAATGTATTCGGATAATAAAAGGGATTTTTTGGCACCTTTCAATTCACCTGTGGTAACTAAACAATTTCTGGATTGAAATTAACTGCAAAGTTTGGGTCAAACAACAAATCTGGACTGGGCAAAAGTGCAAAAACACGTATCTATAATGTATTCGGATAATAAAAGGTATTTTTGGCACCTATCAATTCACCTGTGGTGAATAAAAAATTGCAGTATTCACATTTAAGTGCAATGTGCCTCAATGAACAAAGCTGTAGATCACCAAAGTCAAAAACCACGTAAACTGTAATGTATTCGGATAATAAAAGGTATTTTTTGGCACCTATCAATTCACCTGTGGTAACTACACCCAAATTTCTGGATTCAAAATTTAACTGCAAAGGTGGCTCTATCAACAAATCTGGACTGGGCAAAAGTGCAAAAAACACGGATCTGTAATGTATTCGATAATAAAAGGTATTTTTTGGCACCCATCAATTCACCTGTGGTGACTAAAAAATTGCAGTATTTTACATTTAAGTGCAAGGTGCCTCAATGAAAAAAGCTGTAGTGCGCCAAAGTCAAAAAAAACGTATCTGAAATTTATTCGGATATTACAAGGTATTTTTGGCACCCCTCAAACCTGTGCTGCTGTGGATTTAATTTAAGTACAAGGTGGGATATATCAAAAGGAGGAATGGGCAAATTTTAAAATGAACACCTATCTAAATGTATACTGATAATTAAAAGTGGAAAATTTTGCACCCAACAAAGAGACCCGCTAGTTACTAGAAAAGATGTGTATCCTAATAAGTTCAGGCCTGCCCCAAAATCCAGGAAATATTTACAATAGAAAACTGTTAATAATAAAGCTATTGCAATGTCTACACTAAGTCTTGGTGAAACTTATCCAGTATTCTTTATAGAGCTTGTCTGTGTTCGCCCCCGGTGGCCCCCCCTTCATTCCCCCCCGTGACTTTACAGCGGTTGATGCTCCTTTTAAAATTCTCTACCTAACTATATAAAATCTTCCAATCTCTAATCTAACTAAATTGTAAGGTCCAGCTAATAGTAGAGGTTTCTCTGTGAAGAAATTAATAATTTCGTTGAGCTGTTGGACAAGCAGAGCGCACGTCTTCTGCTCTGAGACGCTGGGAGACACTGAGGCTGAACAGGAAACGCTGTTCTATGTTTAAAAAGAGGTCATGTGATTTTTCCAGCCAATCGCAAAACTACACATCCCAGTCATGACGCGCACACAATCTTTACCCCGCTCTATTCTGTAATCTGATTTGCTGGCCGCCAAAATTACAGGAAGCGCCGAAAAAGGCGCGATCTTATTAGATTATGCACAGATTTTAACCTAAATTATCGCATGATCTAAAATATCCGATCACCATAAAAACTGTGCCGATTTAATCTTTGTCGATAATAACCGCTCAACACTACTCCTCTTATTTGTGGGGGAATTTGAGTCAAATACAGAGTGTGCATTTCTGCCTCATACACGCCTTAAATCCATCATCTTCCGACCGTGGGTGTATTTTAATCTGTGGCCAAGAGTTCATTTATCCACTTTTTGTGGATAATTCTGTGTCAAATCCAGTTTTTGTGTATTTCAGCCCTACATACATCTCAAATCCAACCAGTTGTGGAAATTCTGTTAAACGCTGATTCGTGTAGAGCCCCCCCCAAAAAGAGTGGAGAGGGTATCATCAGTAATTTTGCATTGACGTCACTAATCATTTTGCCCTTCCTTTGATCCTTCAGTGTCCGCTGTCAATTGGTCAATAATACATCATTGCTAAAGCCAAAATGAAACAGGTGTTGATCCCAAAAATAATGGAATATTTACATGTGTTGTGTATCCACTCCTGCTTTTGGCTACCTAATTATCTGAAAATCCTGATGCAAACAAAGGACCATGTCATACTAGCTTTACGGCTTCTCCGAAGACACAATTGGTTGTGTTTGTCCTTTTTATTCCTTCTGACAGATTAAAAGAAGAGGAAAACCAAACCTAGTGGAATGGTCATAGAGTGGTGGAGGGTGGAAACAGCATTAGGAAATCACAGGATGGTCGACTGAGAGAGTTGTCAGATTGCAGCAGCATGAGTAGGCCACAGAGTGGCAAATGACAGATTATGGAGGTGACAGAAGCCTTATTAGGCCAAAGATTGGCACAATTACACAGTGTGGAAGTGGCGGCAGCAACAGCAGCAGCATCAGGTCAGAGATTGGCATAATTTTATAATTTTGAGGTGGTGGCAGCTAGGTGACATAATGTGGAGATGGTGGCAACAGCAGCATCAAGCCAGAGAGTGACATGGTGACATAGCCTGGAGGTGACAGCAGCAGCAGCATGAGGAGACCTGAGTGGTGAGGTGGCAGCAGCATCAGAAGGTTACATAATGGCCCGGTGAAGAGTGGCGAGGTGGGTGGCAATACCAGTCCCTGGTTAAGATGGTGGGTGGTAGAAGGAGCAGCTGGCAGCAGATATGTGGCATCAGGCAGGTGGCAGCATCAGGATAGTAGCTGAGGCAGGTAGCCAAAAGAATCCAGGGTTCAGGGTCTGCTCCAGGTGCTGCAACTGGTGGGTACCTAATTCACTAGGGGGGTAAAGAAAGCTGCTCATCAACAACTCCAGACTCAGGTTGCTGCTGATGGAGCTGGTACTGTTTCTAGCCCCCAATCCCTCCACAGCAGCCTTGGCAGTGGTACATGAGTGTTGAGGAACCCACTGCTCAGACCTGCTAGAGGATGGATGATGGCACAGATAGCCAGCGGCCAACTGACTACATAGGATGTCTCCATAGTAATTGAGCTTGTCCTACGCCTTGGCAGGTAAAAAAATGACGCCATTTTGGTCCGGCAGTGAAGGTCCAAGACAGTGGATAGTCAGAAGTCATCCCTCTGTCGGAAGGTGACTATCCAGCTGTAACTACCCAGACAAATCAGCATGCAGTGGACCATATGCACAAGTGACTCTGAGGGACTCGCTGCCTCCATCTCCACTGTATAATTACACAGTGGAGTATCCCTGTCTGCTTGGATCATCAAGAAATCATTAATGGTCTTCTCCATTCATATATTCTTCTCTGTTTTGCTCTGTTCATAGATTTCTCTGTTTTGCTCTGTTCATAGCTTTCTCCCTGTTTTGCTCTGTTCATAGATTTTTCTCTGTTTTTCTCTGTTCATATTTTCTCTGTTCTGTTCAGCTGAAAGAGGGTGTGCTTGGTGGTGTAGGAATGTCTAAAGTGCTTGCAAAGTTTCCTGGACAGTTTTCTGAATGGTGCAGAGTCCACCACTTGAAAAGTGAGGGACTGCAGTACCACCAAGTTGGACAGGAGCACGGTCAGCTTCTGCAACTTGGGATGGCTAGACACATACTGCTGTCTCTTGGCAATCGTCTCGGTGAATGACTGCTGGAACCATGAGTGGCGAGGATCGGTAGATGATGAGAATGACAGACAACTCCCTTTTGCAGAGGTGCTGGAACCTTGACTGCCTGAAATGGGAGGCGTGCCACTGGGTGCTTCTGCTGTGGCAGGATGGACCACCATATCTGAGATAAGTTTCTCCCAGGCCACTGTATGGTGACGCTGCATATGTTGACGCAGGGCTGTGGTGCCAACATTAGGTCCCTGGCCACACTTTACTTTCTGCCCGCAGATTCTAAATATAGTTATGTTCACCTCCTCCAGTGTCTTGGCAGAAAACTGGCACACCGCCGAGTAGGTGATTTTACCACCAATGCTCCACACTGACTGACTGTTACTGCTGCTGCCTCAGTGAGCGCCTGTGCTGCTCTTTTATGGGACCTGCAAAGTGGGTGGTATAAATCGTGGCTGTTTGGCTCCCGACCTCTCACTGCTGCCACCCTGCTGACTCCCGGCCACACTACCGACTTGCCGCCTGCGCCACTGCCTGACGTGCAAGCTGCCGCTCTCTTCTCCCGATGTTGATGATGAAGCCCTTCCTTCCAGGGCCGGAATGATGGGTAGTCGAAGGTAGGCGACAGCCTAAGGCGCCACTTCATCCCGAGCAGAAAAGGGGTTGCAAGGAGGCATGGAGTGGGATGAATGTTTCATTTGGGGGGCACTTTATGCCTTGTTTAACTAGGGCACCAGAATACCTTGTCCCAGCCTTGCTTGCTTCACCCGGCTTCCAAGTGCAATCGGCTACATTGATTAGTGTTTGCCTGTCATCACTGTCCTCCTCAATGGTCTCGCTGTACAGAGCCTGACCACTCGCAACATAACCCCCCATGCCACTCTCCTCATCACTACTTGCCCGCTTCTGCAAGAAGCAGCGGATGTCTTCCCCACCTCTTTGCTGCCCACTGTCCTCAAATAGTTCGTCCTCACTGTATAGTGGCGCAGAGCCCACAGCACATAGTAGTTCTCTGGCTGTGGGAGCTGAACGGGACAGAGGCGGGTTGAGAACAGGTGAGGGCCCCTGACCTGTTCCTGGACAAATCCAACTAAAGGCTATGTCTTACAGATCCACCAACTCTTAACCGCGGTTGTCAAATGTCACCTGGGAGAAAGTGGATGACCTAGTCAACTATTCGAGAACCGTTGACTTGGTGGTTAACACACAGCCGCTAGATGACACCAGAAGCTCTGACCTCACGGAGTGACCCCTGCTGTGACTTTTCCTTACTGTAATGCGACCTGTGCCTGCTCCAGGAACCTACTATTGCTTTCTTTGACGCTCTCAGCTAGATTCTTTCCAGCTGGCGCTGACATTACCTTGTTAGGCTGTATTCCAAATTCAGTTATTTGGTCAGTTTTGCCCCTGTAAATGTCCAGAGAAGTGAATTGTGAAGCGACTCTGATAGCGGAGGCTGTCATCTGCGTGTCATATTAAAACACAGCATTGTATCAAGACCAAACCACGCTCGATATGCATATATGAGCATGGCACAATGTTCTACAACACACTACAGGCTCTCTACAGGCAGGAAATAGCTGTTTTTAGCTCGATTTGGCACAAATAAATTTGAGTCGAAATGATTTTTTGCGGAAAATTCAGTAAATCTGGCGAACCGAATTTTTTAGAAATTCGCCCATCTCTAATCTTCAACCAAATTTGTGGTCTAGTAAGGGTGTTTCTTTCCTTTTGAGCCCTGCCATGTGTCTAGGCATAAACTAAAAGCTGATAATGGATCATTCTTGAATACAGGGGAAATGGTGGTTATACAATGGTCCTTGACAGTTTGTAAAATTACTTCTAGATGTGCCTCCAGGATTAAAAATTGAGCCAAAATATAGATTTTCTAAACAAATGAGATACATGTTGACAAGGGTCCTCATTTTAAGTATGTTGCATAAAATAGTATAAAAAATTAAATATCATTATTTTTCAATAAATTTTTCAGTAGATTCTTAAAACCAGCTGTGTAGTCGAAATGCTCACACTAGAACTTAATGAATTCTTTAACTAATATTGTTTTCAAAATTAGGTATTCTGTCATTGTGACAATTATGAGTTTATTCACATTTTGTTTTGTAGATAAAATTTAGAAAAAAATGTACTTCAAAATTAAAAAAAATATATTAATGTCAGATTCTCATCTGACCTTCATTCTTTCCAGCAGCTTATCTATTTCATGCATCACATACTATAAAGATACAGACAAGTCAAAAAGGTTCAAAATATAGGTATGTTTTAGAAAATTGTGTAGTCTTTATCTACATATACAGAACTATACCCTGTTAGCAGGTTCATCTTTCTTCACAATGCTTAAACAGCTTGGCATGTGGTAAGTAAAATGTAAAGTCTGTAAAGCATGTAAGTAACCCTTAACAATGAATCCTTGTAGATACTAAGCCCTCGCGGGCAGGGTCCTCTATCCCTCTGTACCAGTTGTAAGTCACTCATTGTTATTATTGTACTCATTTGATATATTATGTATGTGACCCCCTTCAAATGTACAGCGCTATGGAATCAATGGCGCTTTAAAATAAATGTTAATAACAATAATAATAATAACAATAATTAATAATAATAATAATAATAATAATAATAATAATAATAATAATAATAATAATAAATAATCATGTATTTTAATATTGTAACATATCAAACATACCATATTTAACAAGTGTGTATGTATCTATGTGACATATTGCAATTAAAGTCCAGACAAAAACAATGTCAAAATTATTTGGATGTGCAGAAGTTTAAAAATGTTAGGGCCACATGTATGAAAACTGATCAGGTGTAAGACTTCCTTTGTTGCCCGCAGCAACCAATCAGAGCTCCCCTTTTTCATATGAAAAGGGAGCTCTGATTGGTTGTTATGGGCAACAAAGAAAATCTTACACCTAGACAGTTTTCATACATCACCCTCTTATTCTCTACTCACACATACCAGATTTTCAAAATCTGCCTTGGTCATTAAAGGGGTGTTCCCATGTCATTAATTAGCTTAAAAATGTAGACAATGGTCAATAAAGATTATTACCAAATACATTAATGTCTGTATTTCTGCTTCAGTTAGAGCAGTATTTATCTCCTGCTTGTGTTACACAAGCTTCCCTAGGTTACTTACCACCTCTCTCTGCTCTAGCAGTATTGTTAACAACACTCTCCAGTTAAACTTTAAATCTTTATTTTCCACATTAAAACCACAATCACAATGTTATTTTTAAAACAAGGACATCAATTCATTCTGGCATCAATTGTACAGTTGATTATATCACTTGGCTATAGATTGATAGCAACAAACGTTTCAGTCAAGGACCTTTTTCACACAAATATATCTTGAGACAAGTCCCTTCCCTTTGAAGAATTAATTAAGCCTTGTCTTCCATAGGATAGCCTACAAATATATCCATATACGGCCATACCTTATAATTGATTTAATTAATGTCCCTGTATTTAAAATAACTGTCTCGTGATTTTTGTGTGTAAAAAAAAGATCTGAAGTTTTATTGGAGAGTGCCATTGACAATATTGATCCATTTTGTGTGGTCTTGGACTTTTCATTGGGCACCTAATAGTGTGGCTATGCCGAAGTTATGTAACTTCAACTATCTGCAGGGCTGGTGGAATCACCTTCTGCTGTGTCTTGTCAGCAAGACGGAGCTTGCTTCCCACTTTCTGATCTTATCTTTCTAGGAAAGAGATCCTTTTTGGGCAATATAATTGTTTTGCACAATTAAGGGTAGCAGTCATGGAGGCCAGCAGTACTGGAGGGCATCAGTAATGTCCCTGTAACACGCTCAGCTAGAAAAGAATCTAGCAAAGCTGACATGTCAATTACTGCTGTAGATCTGCCCAGAAGTATGAGCCTGAAGAGGCTGTGAAGAGTGAAAAAGCTAGATAGGACAGCCCCTTTAACTCCCTAACTTCTATGATTATTAAGAAGTAAAGTAAATAAATACATATAAGTTGTGTATTTGATGGAAATGTAACTTTCATGTTAAATGTTTGTGTGTACCCCCAACCAATCGATGGGAAAAAAAAGTTCTTTTAAGCTAAGAAATAGGGCACATTAGCTATTTACAAGAAAAAAATTATAACAAATTTCATGAGATATTTTTCTTCTGATGTGGAAAGCATATGTAATGTTCTTAACTCATATTGACAGAAAACAAACACACATATGACTATCCTCTGTAAATCTCTATGATCTTATTATCTTTTTGTGCTCGTCAGGAATAAAAGGACAATTAATGCAAATTGATCTGCAAAAAGCATTGGATCTTTATTTACACGGGAATGGATCTCAGTTTTCTGCATACCATATGATTATTGATGATTTAAGTTTCAGTTATATATTGGTTACATTACACAGGATATTTATGTCAAGGAATGAATTATAAATAAGGTCTATCTAATACCTTGTATTAATCTTCTTCATGCTTTTTTTCTATTTTACATCTTTTGGTAAGGTCTTTTATTGTATGCTGACCTTTCATTCTGCAATGTGTATCATTTCTATGCTCCTTAGTACTGCATTGACATGTTTTCCTACACATTTTTCCATCTTAAAGTTGTTTAATTTAAGCAAATATATATGTTTCAAGGTGATAATAAATGTGCCTTAAACACCTTTAAAACATTACGGATGATGTTTATTGAATTTACTAAACTATATATGACTGCCCCTTTCAAAATGTCAACCCTACACTAGATCAGATTGTTCTATGACCAGTTTTACATAGTTACATACAATAGTTGCAAAGACTAATTCATTTTAATTTTCTTTGAACAGCACCTTGTATAGTTTAGGCTCCTAATGGGACTCCATGTTATGTAATGTCATGTAATATGTAAATTAAAGATATGGTTTTAAAGTATAAAAAAAAAATTAAAAAATTTAAAATTTTAAATCACGTCCCTTTTGCATTTTTCAAATAATAAAATAAAAAAGTTTCACATAATTGGTATTGCCGCATCCGTAAAAGTCCTATTTATTAAAATATTACATCAGTTATCCCATATGCTGATCACCGTAGAAAAAAAATAATTCAAACACCAAAATTGCCAAAAGCCAAACCAGAAAACGTTTGTATTTTCTAAAGTACAAAAACATAAGAAAAACTCTCCATACTGGTCATATCAACCTTTTGAATACAGGTAACAACACATCATTATACCGAACAGTGAATCACAAAGAAACAAAACCCCTGCAAGCATGACACAAGTAAGTTTTTTCTAGAATTATTTTTCAGTTTCCCAGTATACTTTAGATTATAGTCAATGGCACCATTAAAAAGTACATCTTGTCTTGCAAAAAAAGTCCTCATATGTCTATGTAGATGAAAAAATAAAAAAATTATGGCTTTTGGAAAGTGGGGAGGAAACAAAATGAAGAGCCTTATTATTATGACCGGATGTCAGGGGTTCGTTTACATTGAATGACAGTTCCAAAATGTTTTCACTTTATTATTTTTCTTATCTCCTTTTAATATATGAACATAAAACTGTCTGCTTGCAAGTTTTCTGACAGTTACCATCATTTTCAGCAATTGCTTATGTTTATATACAGATGAGAAAACTAATCCTTTTTGTGGACATTTGGCTGAGAAGATTCTGTATCTAAAGTGTGAAAATCAATTATAAAAAATCTTTTACAAATTTGTGACTGATATGTATGATATTTTAAAAATATAGAGAGACATGTATGAAAAGGTTTTTCACACTTTTGTAGTGTAAAATACGCCAAAGTGAGAGGTGTGTGATGTTTGGCGCAACATATTTAAAGCATTGTTCGACAGATCCGACACCTTTTAATGAGCCAAACATGTGGGGGCATTCTGGGGGCATTGTGGAGGCATGTCACACCACATTCGAACTATTAGACATATGTATGAATGTGGGTCGGCAAAACTAGGAGAATTACTGCTCGAACAGGCAGACATATTTCAATGTGGTCTGTCTGAGCCTAAGGAGTCAAAGTGGAGCTAGATTTGTGACTAGGGCAAAAAATGGCCATTATTTCTCACCTTATACCAGTACAATAATAAAAAGTGATTTCTGATAATTATCAAACTATATAAAATTAAATGATATAAATAAAGAAAAAAAATATCATATAAAATTAATATATAATATCCCAGAAATATTAAAATATCTCCTATAAAATGTATTTAAAATTAATAGAATCTCAAATTAATTTTAAATTAAATAACTCACAAACCTATATTTTTCTGAATTATGTTAAAAATAAAATGTTCAGATTTTTATTTTTTTATCTTTTACTACATTAAGTGAAAGAAATTTTTATCAGATGGTAATAATCAGTGTTGAAATTTAATTTTGCTGCTCCCAACAAAAGCCATTCAAAATCGTTGAAAATTTCAGTGGAAGAAGCAATATCTCTTTTGTTGACTCTTTTCCGCTAGTGTACAACTCGAAACACTTTTCACATTAAGCAAAAGGAGATACAAATCAAAGCTGCTCAATTGTGTTTAGTGTTCAATGCAAAAAAATCCTGGCTAATTGCAAATAGTTTTTTATCATCTCATTATAACTGTGAAAATCAGAGTTGGAACAATTCCATTGATCTATTGTGACAACCGTACTACAAACTTAAACCTTGTCCATAAAATGAAATTATAAGTATACTTTAACATTCTGCTATACTAAACCATGGCAGATAATTTTAACTGCTTGACCTCCTGAATCAACAGAAAACTAATTTAACTCAATTTAGACCTGAAGAGATATTGTGTCAAAACCAAAAACCATTAAAGGCTTCTTAAATGATCTGTTGGGCACCACACTAGCTGCTCAAAAGTGTTTTTTAGGTTTCAGAGAAGGACGTTTAGATCTCTTGTTGTTAATAGGTAATAGCAAATACAATATTTTAGGTCCTGCAGTGTCCAAATATCCAAATACAAGTTCCAACTCAGTGCCAGACAAAATGGGTGACATGTATGAATGGGGTTACACCATTTGTTTAGCGTGCTATGAGCCATACTGTCGTAGCCTGGTTCTATTGATGTATGAACCACTGACGACAATATGCACCAGGCACAACACTTTCGAATGCTCCTAAGATACAGGGGCATCACACACCAGATTCGTGCAATGTGCCAAAAATGAGCCAAAGTTTGGCACACAACTGTAGTACAAATCCATACCAGTTTCAAAGCGGCACGGCTGAGACTACTTTTGGTGTAGAACACAACCCAGAGGTAGAACTGGCGAGTCGATGCCAGGTTCCTACATTTCCCACTACGACCCCAGAGTCCTGATGAAGAATCTGTAATATGGCATACCTTATTGGGCAGAAACATCATGTCCTGGGATAGGAAGACTTTTCTTCTGAATCTAGGACATTTAGGAGACATTCGTCCTCAAGAACTTTTGGTGACCTCATCACTGAGGTCCACTTTACAGTTTTAGAAGCACTTCATTAGAGAATCACAGATATTACTGTCAACTCTTTTACCACCCTTGGCCACTAGAGGTAAAATGAATCCTAAATTACCGTAGATTAATAGGCATTCACAAGAAATAATGCTGTATCTCTAACCTTGAAACATCCTATGTGAAATCCTGTAATACAGTACATGTTAATAAGTTGAGAAAATTAGTCTAAGGGAGACATGTCTTCTTTCATTTGAGATATGTAAAATCCCCTTTAAAGAATAATTTATTTGCCCTAGTAGTAGAATTCTAATTATTGCATATTGTGTTTTTAAATCATTATTGAGCAAGGGCAAGGCTTTATGCCATTGAGTACCATACATTTTTCAATGGATAAGGTTTATGTCTAATTTCATATTTCATGATAATCAGTAATTTCTGACCAAATGAACTTTACAATATATGGCTCTTTAATCTTTGATATGCACTGTGACTGGTAAGGTTACTGCAGTCTTAGCGCTCGTTTCTCATTATGTGAGTATATTTATTTTAATTTTTTTCCACTTAATTATATATTTTTTTCCATATCAGGTGCATAAAAGCTTGCTCAAATAAATTAGTATCTGCCTTCGTATTATTGCATTAGCTGGTTTTCTAATAGAATCCATAGCTGATCTAGCTCAAAGCAAATTTTTTTTTATGTCTGTGTAAATTGTCACCTTGGTGCATTTGATAACCAGAAAAAATAATATTACCTAGAAAAATATTCAGCCTTTTAGAATCTGTGAAATTAAAGTTATTTTTAATGCCTAGTGAGCCAAATGTGAAATATTTATTTACCACTGTAAATGAGGAATAGTAACCTTAAGAAAGTGTAGCTTTCATGAAACAGAAACAAGAAAAAAATATAAAGTATAAGAGTAAAGCCCAAGCATAAATGTATTGCCTTTATATATTGATATACCTGGATAACATTGTATACCTGCAAATCTTGCTTTGGAACACATTTACTATTCCGGTCTAAATGCTGAAGAGTGAAAACTCAAAAGTGAAAAACAAGCAGTGTAAAATGCAGTTAAAAAAAAAAAAAAAAAGAAAAAGACATATAATGGTGCACTACCCAAATAAAGTGTCATGGGTGCTCCTGTGACTCTAACTCCAAGCCGCAGGCGCATCCGTGTTCCCGCTGTTTCAGCGAGTGGTGACACGACCTGCATGACGGGCCACAGGTGCACTTGCGATCCCGCTCCCTGCACCTGTGACTTACCTCTCCTCATGCTGCCTTTACTGGCTGGCAGGTGCGGCCCCACTCCCTGAGGCATGTGCAGCTGTCTTGTGGAATTTAAAGGGCCAGCATGCTGTAAATTGCCAGGCACTTGTCCTATATTACACAGACTGACTCTGATTTCCCTGCCAAATCCCTAGTGTATAGCCTATGTGAGAAAGCGTTCTAAAAGTTGTTCCTGTTGTTCCCGTGTACCAGTTCCATTTGCCTCTGTCCCTTAACCACGAACCTTTGCCGCCTGTCCTGTCCTTTCTGCCTATCTCCAACTATGAGTTTGCTGCACTATTTTGTACCACGCTACACCCGGCTGCCACCGCAAGCAAGTCGTGCCAAGGATAACGATCTGGTAGTGGTCCGCTGCAGCGAGCCCAACCTGCTGCTTGTGGTGGGCTGTGGTGAATGCCGGACCTTCTTCCTGACATGGCTTATACCACCGCTTGAGGTGGTCCAGTGGATCCACACCTCTAGCCTGCTATTATGGTAAGCCTACCGTTAAAGTTGGATTCGGCCATGGATCCCGCCAAGGTACCTCTGCCGAGCGTCGATGACCTCCGTCATGCACTCTGTCACGAACGCAAACATCTTTAGTCGTGCTGTCTACCCCTTCTGGCCCCTGTGCTTCAAAGGCCTCCATTGCCATCTCCACAACCTCCTGTTGAGGAACCCATGCAAGTGGACAGAGCCCACCTGACCCAACAAGAATGGTCACAATGATATGAGGAGAACCTATGTCTTTACTTTGCCAGTCCTGAGCACTACTGCAGAAACTGGGAACCACACTTACCTAGGCCACTTAGGAGAGGTGTCCCTAGATGTGAACAGTCCCTCTCCATGTCTGACTATGTCCATGCAAATCATGTCCAATTCTGGTGTGCGGGTTCAAGTTTTTGCCTTTCTGGACTCAGGATTAGAGATGGGTGAATTTCTCAAAAATTCGGTTAGCCGACTTCGCCGAATTTTCTGACAAAATCCGTTTCGGTCCAAATTACTTCTGGATGAATCGCATTAAAAAACAGCTATTTCCTGGCTGCAGAGAGCCTGTAGGGTGCTGTAGAACGTTGTCCATTTTTTAAATTTGCAGGGGGAGTTTGGGTTTGGTTTTTCAAAAAAGGCTGTTTTTTTAAGTTTTGACACGCACAGGGACGGGCCGGGCTGCCTTAAAAATCGTTCACTCAAAAAATTTTCCCGGGGCATTTTAACAGGGGCAAAACGCCCAAAAAAAATTTAAGGGGGAACGCAGCCGGGAAAAGGGTTTAAACTCACGCCAGCGGGAAATGAAACATTTTAGGGCTAAGATCCTACGTTTAGCATCAAAAAAACACAGAAGTAGGTTTTCCCGGGAGTCACCCCCCAAGATCGCACACAGAAAGGGAACGTCCCACGGGAAAGTCACCCGCGGGGCCCCACAGCATCCGATGGGGTTTCAACTGGCCATGTTTTTGACCCCACACAAGCCCAACATTTTCTCCCAGATCCCTTAAACCCAACCCCACCCCAAGACCCGGTTTGGGTTTTAGCCACACAAAACCCCCCTTTTTGGCATTCCCACCGGAAGCAGGTGGGGGGCCCTCTCACCTGTCCTCCCCCCCACCTCGTACCGTTCCCCCTTTCCCACAACCAAAAACCCTACTATGTGCTGGGGCCTCTACCCACTATACAGTGGGGAAACAAAAATTTGAGGACATTTGAACAGCAAACAGGTGGGAAACATCCACGCTTCTTTCAGAAGAAAGGCACATAGTATGGGGGAAAAGGGAAATTGGGGGTTTATTTTTTGAGGGGTCAGGCTTTGTACAGCGACACCCGTTGAGGGGGAAAAGGGGGTGAGGGAAAAACACTAACGATTACCCCAATCGCATTTGGGGGGCCCCGGGTAAAAGCAAGCAAGCAAGGAAAAGGGAAAGGTCCCCCGTTAAAAAAGGCCCATTTTTTTTGCCCCCCAAACGGAAAAAACAACCCCCTCCTGCCTTTTTGGGCCCCCCCCCTTTTTCCCTCCTGGGATGAAGGGGGCACCCAACGCGGTCGCCTACCCTCGACTACCCATTGCCCGCCCCCGGGGAAGCATTCCGTTTTCTCTACTTTAAGTTTTAGGGAAGGAAGGGGGAGGAGAAAAAGGGAGCTTTGGCAACAGACAATCTGGGTCTTGGGCCAGAAAGATAATGCCCAGGGCCAGAAAATGAAAGTTGGGGGGTCATAAAGCATACTGGTGGTTTTAAAAAGCCAGGGTGATGCTATCAGCTGACCCAAACCAAAAAAAGTGTAAAAGGGGTTTTAAATCATTATCATTGGGAGAAAGAGCAGCAACTTGCGGGCCCGGGCATTTGCCTCGGGCCCTTTAAGTCGGTAGTGTGGCCGGAGTCACAGGTGGCAGCAGTGAAAGGGTTTTGGGAGCCAAACCCCCAAGTTTTTTAAAAAAAACCCACTTTGAAGGGGTCCAAGAAATACGGAAACAGGGCTCACCGAGTCAGGGCCGAAACAGTGCAGCCTTTGGTAAAAAAATCACCAAACTGGGCGTGTGCCATTTTTTTGCGAGACACCAGAGTAGGGGTTGAACATAACTATTTTTTTAGAAATTTTGTGGGCAAAAAGTAAACCCTTGACCAGGGACCAAAACGTTGGCACCACAGCCGCTGCTTTTATAAATCATGAAAGTTTTCCCCCAAATTTGTTTCAAAATGGGTCGTCCCCATTTTTTCCCCCAACAGCTCAGCACCCAGTGGCACGCCTCCCATTTTCATCAGCCCAAGGCTTAACCCCTCGCCAAACCAAACTCCCTGCCTATTACATAAACTAGGTCCACATAAAAATTTCCCCCCCCTCGGCACTCATGGGCCAGCCGTCTTTTCACCGAGACGATTGCCAAAAAGACGCTTTAATGCGTCGGGCCATCCCTAAGTGAAAGAAGCTGACCGTGCCCCCTTTTCCCAAAGGGGTGGTGGTACTCCCTTTCCCCCCCCTTTTCAAGTGGGGGGACTCTACCCCTTTTCCCAAAGAACGGGCCAGGAAACTTGGCATTAAACTTCAGCCTTTTGTGACACAGGGTTTAGTGGCTCCTCGGGACTCCCCGCAAGCGGTGGTAGGGGCCCCCAGGGCCCGGGGAGCGAGGTATAAGTAGGCCCGGTGGGGCCCCCCCCCGCCGCAGGGAAAGGATGGACTTTCTGGGGGTGGGGGGTAAAAACCGGGTCGTTTCCCCCGGGCGCGACGGGTTTTTGCAGTGGCACCGAGGTGCAGCGATTTTACCCAATCGTAAACAAAAACTCATAGTAAAAAGGGCCCAAGCCAACAGGTCAGGGCAGGCGGAGAATCGGGGGTCAGCTAACCGCAGAAAAGGCTGTACACGGGCAGACAGGAACTAAATAAAAAAGAGGGAAAATTTGATAACATGAAAAAATATTTTAAACCCCCGGGGGGAAATTTATAGGAAAAAGAGGGGAAATTGTGAACGGGAAATAAATATTTTAACGGGGAAATTTAAATTAAAACGGGGGGAAAATTTGATGAACGGGAAAATAAAAAAAAACAGGGGAAAATTTAAATGAACGGGGGGGAAATTGATAAACAGGAATAAATATTTTAAAAGGGGGGAAAATTTAAATTGAACGGGGGGAAAATTGATGCCCCGGAATAAAAAATTTTAAACGGGGGGGAAATTATTGAACAGGGAAATTTTGATAAACCAGAGAAAAGGCCCTTTAAATTGAGTTTTGATGATAAAGTTGGAAAAAGGAGTATTCTCCCGGGGCAAAAACGAAGTCACACCCCCCCGGGGGAAAATCCCAATCTGCTTTTTCCAATCTTACACCCACGCAAGCCATTCTAAAAAGGAAAAGGGAAAACTTTTGAATGCACTTAAAGCCGCTCAACACCCCCAAGCCCACCCCCTAAGCGGGCAGTGGCAACCGGACTCCCCCCAAAAATAGGTTTATCTGTGACATTTCCAAAACGGGGGAAATTTCCAGCCCCATATTTTGGGAAAACGCCCTCTAAAACATAAAAAAGGCTATTAAGGGATTTTTTGATGATCCAAGGGGACGGAGAAACCCCCCTGTGAAAATTTAAATTGTGGGCCCCAGGGGGAAAGCACCGCGTGCTCCTGCCTTTTTGCTCAAGGCCCTTTCATGGGACAGGGCCGGAATTTTCAGCGCCAGGACTATGGGATGAATAACGAAAAACCCCTCTTCAGTGTCTTTGGACTGGGTAGTGGGCCACTGGACCACCGAAGGATGGCAATAGCCACCCAGGAAGCGGGGGCTAAGTAAGGTTTTCGTTTTTTAAACCCGGGGTGGACTTGCTGCGGCGGGGGGTCTACCCGGTCCCCAAACCCCCGACTGACTTTTTTGCGGTGGGGAGCCAAGGTGTAACAAGGTACAAAAAAATTTAAACCCAAAAACCAGAGTCGGGGAAAAAAGTGAAAGGGCCGGACGCCCAGCAAGGATCTGATCAAGGGACAGGCAAGAGGATGGTAAACCCGGAAATGACAGACGGGGGCTGAAGGGAAAAAAAATTTTTCTATAGGCCTAAAAATGTTATTATTAAATTTTTTAAAATTTAAATTTTAATCCCCGGAGGCGGTTTTTGTGAGGAGGGTTTTTTTATTTCAAAAAGCCCGCTAAAAAAATTTCCACACTTTTTAAAAACTGGACACCAAAATAAAGTTCAGCAAACTTTTCCTCTATCACCGTTTTTATCTGTTTTTGAACAAAAGAACCCTTTAAAAAAACTTGCTTTCTTAAACCCCTTTAAAAAACTGTGTGGAAAGTAATTTTTTCCACCGAAAAAAGGGACGACCTCCAAAGGGAAAATTTTTTTTTTTTTCTGTAAGTTTTGGGGCCCTACAATTTACATTCTTCATACTGAAGAAGTTCTTTTTAAAACCAGTTTTTGCAGCAAAATTTTCTTTTGCTTTCTTTTTTGTTTTTCCCCCCTTCCAGTTTTTTTAAATGAATTCCATCCCAAAAATGGCACGAATATAAAATAAGGGGGCCTTTAAAAATTCCCGTAGTTATGGTCTCCTTTTTCAAGTTCCATATCTTCATTTTTAAACAAACGGTGTAACCCCAGAAACTGGATTCAAACCACCACTTTAAACTTTTATGGTGTTTGATCATCACTGCGTCCTCCCAATGGTCCCCTTTTGCAGAGTCTTGGGCCGTTTTTGCCAAAAAACCCCCCCAAGCCCCTCTCCAAATCCCAAAACTGCAAGAAGCAGGGGGTGTCTCCCCCAAAACCCCTTCCCTTGCCAAAATAGCTGCTGGACTGCCTCAAATTGGTTTTTTCCCCCTAATAGTGGCGCTGAACCCAGACCACATACAGTTTTCTGGCTGAGGGACCCGAACGGGAAAAGAGGGGGGTTGAGGAAGGTGAAAGGGGCGCTGACCTGTTCCCATCCATGCCCAAATAAAAGTTGTATCGGGCAAACCCACAGCTTTGGGGTTTTCAGATGTCATCTTGGGGTGGAATTTTTATGACCAAATGAACCAAACAAGGGAAACCCCTTTGGGGCTGGGTCAACACACGGCCCCTACCCTGAACCCCCGGCAAGTTCCCGACCCCCACCCGAATCCCCCCCCGCTGCAAACTCCCCCCTTTCTGTTCCCGTGACCTGTGCCTGCTCCAGGTTGGGTTTGGGGGCCACTTCCACTCACATGTGAAGAGCCCCGCCACCTTTTCCCGTCTGACATACTGTTTTTTTCAAAATTTAAAAGACCTGTTTAAAAGAAGAATTTTCTGTATAGATAAAAACACACCCGTATTTGACTCCATATGAAAACCCCAAAAACAAGCTTTGGGGAAACCCCTTTGGGTATAAATTGCGCTCCACAAATGGCCAAAGGAAAAAAATTTTCTTTTTTGTGCCCGTTTTAAAAAAAACTTGTAAATTTTTCTGAAAAAAAAGCACAAAAAAGGCTTTAAATAACTTTTTTTGATTTTTAAAATTTTGCTTTCAGGAAAAAATTTTTTCTTTTGGGGTTAAAAACACCCCTTTTTTTTTATTGACTACAAAGCCCAAACCAAACCCTTTAATTAACCCCTTTGGGAAAAAATTGCGCAAAAGAAATGACTGGGCCCAAAAAATTAAAATTGGGATGTGGCGTGTAAAAACGACGTTTTTTTTAAATACCGTACAGAAACCCCGCTTTTAAATTTAAACCTTTTTAAAAAATTAGCTACAGGGAAAATTTTTTCTTTTGGGGGTTAAAAAAACCATTTTTTTTAAAGGCTAAATAGCACAAAAACAAGCTTAAATTAAACCCCTTTGGTATAAATTTCGCCCAAAAAAAAAGACAGCCAAAAATTTTAAATGGTATTTGGTTGAAAAACGCAGTTTCTTTAACTGAATACAACACAAAAAAAAAGGTTTGAAAATCCCTTGGATATTCAAAAATTTTTCCAGAACTGACAATAGCATTTAAAGGGGGTTTTCTCGCACAAAGATTCGATTTTAATTAAAAGATCCCAAAAAAACCCAAACAGCTTTGCAATAATGTTCATTAACAAAAAGTTCCCAAATGATTTTGAGTAAGCCCTGGTTAGTAGAATACATCAGCTTCCCAAATCATATAGCACCGACCTTTTAACTTTTCTCCCCTGGGCTGTCAGGTGCGGGAGACTTATTTAGCCCTTTAATCCCGGTCAGGCAGAGAGCCCCCTCCCGCACCCGAAAAGCTTTCTGTAGTGGGGGGAGGGGGAGGTCTCTGGGTTCTGTGGCCATGCCCTTTGGGTTAACCCCATGGTGCCTGCTTTCCCCCTGTCCTACACAGAAAGTGACAGCAGTGACCCTGTGTGGGTTTTTTAAAATCAAGATGTTTCCCGTGGAGCTGTAACTATACTAATACTATACAGATCAGGGGGGCATGTGAAGGGTTCATGCTCTGGTGTACTAGTGACACATCCTGAGTATAGTAACACTTCACAGCTGCCCTGTGTCTGTTCTGACAGGATCTGTTTGTTGCTGGAGATGTGCAGATTTGTATGCTACGCAGGGGGTATAGGAACACTTGCTCCACACTCAGATCAGCCCTCTCCTGTCTCCTGACTGTGGAGACGAGCAGCAAGAGCAGCAAATCCCCCCCCCCCCCTGTATAGAAGTTACAGAGGAGAGCGTTCTGTGTGCTGTGGGGAGGGGTGAAGAGGGAGGAGAAGAGGCAGACAAGAAGCCCGCCCCTCAAATCAACTGCCAGGCTCATTGACTTAGGCTGAGAGCTTGTAATGAGACAACTCCTTTAAAATGAATTGGACGCACACTGGACTTCAATTCCAATACCCCACAAAATCAAAATTAGAACGTAAGCGAAGCAGTCTCTGAGAAAAGCTGTGACACTCGACCAATCAAGAACCCTTGGGTTGCTGATCAACACACGGCCGCTACATGACACCAGCAGCTCTAACCTCACCGAGTCCCCCCTACTGCGATCTCCCCTTACTGTGCTGTGACCTGTGCCTGCTCCAGGAATGTTTGTGTCACTGCCACTCACATGTGAAGAGCCTGCCACCTCTCTGTCTGACATACTGTTTGTTCAAAAATTTACAGACTCTGTTTAATGAAGATATCTGTATATGATAAATACACACCCTGTATTTGACTCCAAATGCACCCACAAATAAGCTTGGGTAACCCTTGGATATAAATTGTGCTCCACAAATGGCCAGGAAAAATTTACTTGTATGTGCCGTTTAAAAACATTGTGTATTTTACTGAATATAAAAGCACAAACAGGCTTAAATAACCTTCGGATATAAATTATGCTATAGGAAAAATGTCTTCTTTGGCGTTGAAAAACACCGTTTATTTTAATGACTACAATAGCACAAACACACTTAATTAACCCTTGGATATCAATTGCGCAAAAGAAATGAGCTGCCAAAAATTAACTGGTATGTGGCGTGTTAAATCGATGTGTATTTTACTGACTACAACAGCAGACACACGCTTAATAAACCTTTGGATATAAATTATGCTACAGGAAAAAATTCTTCTTTGGCGTTGAAAAACACTGTTTCTTTAACTGTATACAACAGCAAAAACAGGCTTCGATAACCCTTGGATATTCAATGTGCTTCAGAACTGAGCAGATAGCATTAACATGTATATGGACGCACACTGGACGTCAATTCTAATAGCCCACAAAATCTAAATTAGAACGTAAGAGAAGCAGTCTCTGAGAAAAGCTGTGACACCCCCCAAAAATCTCTGTATAAAAGTTCTTTCTTTTGTGTGAGATCTCAGCTACTGGAGCTTCAGCAGTTACAACACGGCTAAGAGAGAGGAGTGTGAGCTGCCAGTCTTGCTTCCGGACTTATATAGTGCGGTGACGTCACAGAATCCAGCCGGTCTCTGATTGGCTTCATCTCTGCACATGTCATTGAGGGTCCTCCTTTCTTCCTTCCAGAGTTCTTTGCCCCATGTAACGCCATGTGCTTGCAGGCCATTTTTTCAATTAAAAACAAGCTTCATTCCCACGAATCACCCCAAACTTCGACTTCGTTCGGAATCGAAGTTTTCCTGAAATTGTAAATGAATTCCACTTCGTTAGAATCAATTCGCCCATCTCTACTCAGGATCAACTGGGAGTTTTATGGACGCTTCCCTGGTGATGACGTATCGCCTAACGGTGGTCCGCCTTGATAAACCGCTGGTCATGTCCTCCGTGAGCAGAGAACTCCTTAGCAACTCCATTCAGTATCACACAGAGCCAGTGTTCCGCAGCCCCCATGGACCTCCAATGGGTTCTTCCAGGCAAGATCTATGTGCGCCCCGCACTTCGTGGGAGAATTCTTAAATGGGGACACTGCTCTCTGGTGGCCAGCCACCCTGGTGTACAAAAAGAATGTCAACTAATCTCTCGCTACTATTGGTGGCCAGATTTTATCAAGGACATCAAAGAATTAGTTGAATCATATACTACTTGTGTCTGCAACAAGATACCTGTCACGGGCAGCGGTAGTGGACCCTCTGGACCACCGCAAGCGATAGCGTAAGCCACGCCAAGGAACGGAATCTAAGTAGGTCCCGGTTTTCACCAGAGCCCGTCGCAAAGTGGGATGGACTTGCTGCGGCGGTAGTCTACCAGGTAGCTACCCCTGACATGACTTGCTTGCGGAGGCAGCTGAGATATAGCATGGTACAAAATCATAAGGCAGGATCATAGTCGGGGACAGGCAGGAAGGTCAGGGCAGGCGGCAAGGTTCGTGGTCGAGGACAGACAGGAAGGTCAGGGCAGGCGGCAAGGTTCGTTGTCGAGAGACGGAGGCAAACGGTACAGTACACGGTAATCAGATAAGACTTTAGGAACGCTTTCTCAGTAGGCTAATTGGCACAAAAGATCCAGCAGGGTAACCAGGCAGAGGCAGGCTTAAATAGGGGAGCGACCGACAATAGCAAATTACCGGTGCGCTGGCCCTTTAAATTTAACACTGCCAGCGCGCGCACTAGGGAGCAGGACCGCTGGTGCCTTGGGACAGAGACTGCAGCAGAAGCTTGGCCGGGTAAGTATGCAGGGGAACCGGCGGAGGGACGAGCGCACCCGGGATGAAGGTCGCAGGGGCATCCGTGACAATACCTCACCTCAAACCAGCAGGCTTACTGCAACCATTGCCCATTCCTAACTGCCCATGGTCTCATATAGCTATGGATTTTATTACCGATCTATCTCCCTCTGTCTGGTCTGTTCTCGCCTCAAAAGCTTCTTTTTCCAACATATTTTCCGGTTGCATGGACTTACCTTAATTATTACATATTGTATCGGATTGGGGGCAGGAGGTCCAATTTGTGTCAAGATTCTGGCATGCCCTCTGTTCTAAATTATAGATGAAATTGGATTGGAAAGAGTCAACAAAGTCTTGGGCAACTACCTGCACCATTTTCTCTCTGCATGACAGGATTACTGGTCCAGCTTGTTGCCAAGGGCGGAGTTTTCCTATAATTCCTGGGACTTGGAGCTTGCTGGTGCCTCTCCATTCTTTGTTATATATGTACAACATCACCACCCACCTCTCCCTTTGTCGTCGTCTTTCAATGTCCCTGCTGTGGAAATTCTGAAGACCATCTAGAGCAGCATACAGCTATCTCTACAACAGGCTTATTACCATGGGTATAGTTTTTCTTCAATTCCCATCCCATGGCAAGGGGTTTTTTAAATTAATCTAATTTGCCGCACCCCTTTGGGGAAGGGAGATTTTTTGTCTGTGTGGGTTTTAATAAATTTATAGTCCCCCAAAAAATTTATATACCCCCAAAAATACACAGAATTTTTCTTTATTTTAAAAAAAGGGGCAAAATTTTTTTCCCAAACTTCAAAAAATTTCACAGGCTGTGGGATTGTTAATTTCAAAAACTTTTCGGCCCCATCTGGCCCTTTTTCAAATGTTTTTTTGGGGAAAATAAAATAATAATCCCTTTAAAAAATTCAACATGACACACACCCAAATATTCAAACTATAAACAACAAAAGGAAAAAAGGGGGCCCATTTTCCTACAAAAAAAAACTTTGAAACAACCAAAAAAATTTAAACTTATAACAAAAGTATAAAATGTCCCAAAATAAAAGGCTTTTAAAAAACCAAGCCCTATATATAAGTAAAAATTTTTTCCCTTTGTAACATCCCACATGAGGGGTTTGCCAAAATTAGTTTAAAAGTATAAAATTTTTTAAAAATTTAAACAAAAGATTCAAAAAAGGCCCCAAAAAAAATTTATTGCCCCTAAAGTAAAAAAACCTTACTACCCAAAATTTTAAAATGTTATAAAGCCCCCAAAACCCGGAAACCACAAGGGGAATCTGGCCGCATTTTGATGTTACTCAGCCCCTTTTAAAAAAAGGACAGAAACATGGGGGAAACTAAAAAGATGTAGGCATGGGAAGGGCGAGTACTAACTTCCGCCCATAGTTACACTACTGCGCATGCACGAGCCTGCGATCTCTATTGTACAACTAACTGTATTAAAAATAAGGGAAGCAAAGCCCCTTTCCCCTATTATGAATTTCCCGAAAACTTTTTCCCCTTTAAAAATCAATGTAATGACAAATTAAATTGACAAATTCTTTAGGGGCCGTTTAAACAAACACCCACATTATCAAACTTTAGTAAATTCCCAAAATTTACAATAAAAGTGTTATTATACAAATATATACAAAATAAATTCTCACCCCAGCCAGAGCATTAACAATTCTAGAGAAAATAAATGACAGCAGTAATTACTTTATAATTTATATTAAAGACTAGTGTTGAGCGATTTTTATCGACAAATTTTAAAATCGGAAGGTTTTTATGGTGAAAAAATTTTCCAGTTTCATGCGTTTAATTAAGGTTAAAATTGTCATCACTTTTTAAGTGCCCCTTTTTTGGGTGCTTCCTGAAATTTTGGGGGGCCCACAAATCAGATTACAGAATAAAAGGGGGAGATGGGGTGTGCGAGTCATAAACTGGGAGTGAAAGGGTTTCGATTGGCTGAAAAATCAAATACCTTTTTTTACATAAAACCCAGCGTTTTGTTTAGCCTCAGTGTCTCTCAGCGTTCATGGGGATGGATTTCGCTCTCCCTTTGGGCCCAAAACGCTAAAGCGAAAATTAGTCTTTTTCGGGACAGGAAACCTCTACTATTAGCTGTGACCCTTTCCCAATTTTTTTAGTTTTTGAGTTTTTGAAATTTATGAAAGTTAGTAGAAATTTTAAAGAGCATTTCCCGGGCTGAAAAATTCCGGGGTGGGAGGGGGGGGGGGGGCCTGCGGGCGAAACGACAAGCTCTATTATAAAAAACCCTGGAAAAAGTTCACCAAAAATTAAAATGTAACATTGAAAGTAATATCTTTTATTATTTAACTTTTGTATTGAAATATTTCCTGGATTTGGGGGCACCCTGAACTTATTTTGGATAAACATCATTTTTTGTAACTGAGGTTTTTTTTGGGTTAGCTGAAAAAACTCCATTTTTATTATCAGTTTCATTTCAGATAGGGTGTTAAATTTTTCCCCTTTTAAACCCCTGTGACTTTTGATAAAATCCCCCTTGCCCCCAAAAATTACAACCCAAAAAAAAACCCTTGTAGTCAGCACGGGTTTTTGTTCCCAAAAAAATACCGTGAATCGTAGAAAACATAAAAGTTACGTGTTTTTTGCCTTTTGGGGCACCCAGCATGTTCATTAAACCCCAGCATTTTACGTAAATTTAAAACACAATTCTATTTTCCACCACAGGTAAATTGAAAGGTGAAAAAAAATCCCTTTTAAATTATATAAAAACCAAAACAGTTTAAGGGGTTTTTTGATTTTTGCACACCCGGGCACTGTTAAAATTGACCAAAATCTACGTAAATCAAAACCACAATTTTATATTTCACCACGGGTAAAAGGGGAAAGGGTGAAAAAAATTCCCGGTTTTTATATCAAAAAAAAATAGTTACGGGGGGGGGGGTTTTTTTTTGATTTTTTGCCCCCCAAAACCATTTTCATTGCCCGCAATCTCGTAAATCTTAAAACGCAATTTAAATTCACCACAGGGGGAATTTTGAAAGGTGAAAAAAAATCCCGTTTTTACCCAAAAACCCAAAACTTTTTTACGTGGTTTTTTTAAAATTTTTGGGGCACCAGAAACCGGGTTCATTGACGCATCATTTTGTAAATCTTAAAACAGCAATTCAAATATTTCCCCAAGGGTAAATTGAAAGGTTGAAAAAAAATCCCGTTTTTTTAAAATAAAAACAAAAACATTTTAGTTTTTTTTGACTTTTGCACCCAGCACGGGTTCATTAGCACATCTACAAAACTTAAAACGAAATTTCTAAATTCACCACAGGGGGAATTGAAAGGTGAAAAAAAAATTCCGTTTATTATCCCAAAACAAAAACAGATACGGTTTTTTGGGACTTTTGCCAGCCCCAGTTTGGTTGTAGACACCTTGCGGGTTAAAAATTTGAAACCCAGCATTTTTGGTTTTGATTAGAGGGATTTGAGAATGCTTTGATTTGCCGTCTTTTAATAAGAGATTTTAAAAAAACTATTCCTTTCCTTTCCCAAAAATTTTTTTATTTTTGAACATGGAGCGAAATGAGGTGGTAAGCGACAAAGGGGGGGTAGCCCCTGGAGGTTTAAGGTTTACAAAGGAAGGTGCTCCTTCCGGGGCGGGCAACAACACCCCTGCCAGCGGATCGCCCATTTTGGGGGACCGTCAGGCCTGTTAAATTTTTTTTGTTTGGGTCAGGGCCCTGGGGAACTAAGAAAAGAACATCGTCGCCAATCTGCCTTTCCCGGGTTTAAAATCCCAACCTGCATCTAGCGTTTTTAACCTCCTGCCCCTCGCAGTCGGGGGGCCCCAAATGCGTCATCAGCATTTCAGCATCGCCCCAAAAAGAAGCAGCCCAAATGTAACCCTGTACCCCCCACTGTGTTTAAATCCATTGTCTGAAGACCCTTTGAGAAAAAATCTTTTTGGGGGAAAAGGGGCTGTTAAAAGTTTCAAAGGATGATTTGTTTGCTTGACGCCCGTTTACTGATGCCTCAGGGAGGAAAAGGACCCGGCCCAATGGGAAAAAATCCCGGGGGGGTTGGAAACGCCTTGAAATTTCCCCTTGCTTGTACCCCGCACTTTCGGGATGCAGAAAAAAGTCAGGCGACCAAGTCCCCTGTTTTGATGTGAGGGATGATGACGCCCATTGGGATCCACCCGGGTTTTTTCCGCAGAATTTCTTGCGAGCGCTTCTTTCGTGGACGGGGAGGAAACGATGGGGAAAGTGTCTTAGGGTCCCGCCACAAAAAGGGAAAAGGGCGGTGCAGAAGCCCCGTAAATATGATTCCGCCAGCCAGGGCCCAGGAAACCCGCTCCTCCCCTTTATCCCCGTCAAAAGGCCGGGGACCTAAAAGCCGGGGCCCTTCTTTGAGCAACCTCTGATTAAACCCCAGCGTGTCATATGCCCCTTTCCCGGGTAAAACGCATAAGAAAGGAAAGAACTTTAAGGGGTTTTTAACCACCACCAACATGTCTATTCACATGAAAGCAAATTGAAAGGAGTTGAAATGGGGGAACACTTGGCCAAAAAAGGCCGGGACCGAGGGGGCCCCCAAACCCATTTGTCCCCCCCTTTGTCTCCGCCTCCTCCCCTCCGCCAAACCAACGTTCCGTTTTCCCCATGTCTTCAGGTCATGATCGGGGGTCAGCCCCCGCTTCACCTCCACCTTCGCCCGGGGTACCCCGCACCAAAGGGGCCCCCTCTCCCTTTCCTTTCCCCCATTTTGACGCCCTGCACCCGTACAGGGGCCGTTCAGCCAGTTTTTGTCTTTCCGGGTTTTGGGGAGCAAAAAAACCCCTTTTAAAACCAAAACCACCCCAAAACCCAAAACCCCTGAATGCGGCATTGCCGGTTTTTTGGCCGGGGAAAATGTTCCCTTTTTCCTCTGGGGGGAACAAAGGGTTTCCCCGGCCACTCGGGGCCCCTTCCCCTCCCCCCCAATACCAAAGCCGGGGCAGGATTTTTTTTGCCAGAAAACCCGTCCCTCCCCGGCCAGCCACGTGTCATCAAAAAATTTCAAGCGCTTGTCTCTCTGGGGTTCCCAAAAAAAAAGGGGTTTACCCCCCCCAAACCGACACATAATTTGGGAAAGGGCAGGGCCAAGGCCGCAAAAATTCTCGTGACAGTCATGGGTGAGTTGGGGGGATGCCCCTTGGGGGTGAGGGTGGGTTTTAGGCCGGCGCACCCTCTTAAAAACCGGGGGGTTTTGGTGCAGGGCTCTTTCCCCCAAAGGGTTTCCTCGGGTGGATCCGTCCCCAGGGGACCCCGGGGGCCGTTTTTGTTTTTAAAATTTTGCCGGGAAGACCTCCACACACAGGCAAAAGTGGACGGTTTAAAAGCAAGAGCCCGAGCGGGGCTGGGGTGAAAAAACCCTTTGGGGCCGGGAAAGGTGGTGGGGCGAAAAGGGGCAAAAATCGGGCTGGCCGCCCTTAAAAATCGGTACGGGAACATCCCTTGCCGGACATGCTTTGAACCTTGTCGTCCAAAAAATTTTCTAAAAAAGCTCCCCCTTTTCGGACTGCCTGCTGAAAAGGGCTCGAGGTCTGATTTCCCGCATTTTCCGCCGTTCGCCCCTGCTTGCCCCGGGCCTGGCTGCTTTGCGGCGTCAGTTGGGCCCCTCCCCTTTTAAAAACCGGTTCATTGGTTTAAATTGGCAACAGCTGGTTTTCCCCCCCCACATGCTCCACCCGATTGGGGCACCCAAAACGAAATGAAATTAACCAGTACGGTGAACATGGCCGACAAAGGGGTTACGGCCCTTCGGGGGTTTTTGAACCACCGAGAGTGGAGGCGGTAAAAAAGAGCTCTGCACCATCCTTCCCAGTTTTGAAAAAGCCCAAAAGGGTTCATTGCGGACAAGGGCCCTTGTCAGCATGAGATTGTGGGGGTTTTCTTGTTCGGGAAAACGTTCGTTGGAAAATCTAAAAAACCCAGGTCCCCCAGCGAGGAGGGGGGAAAGGGCCCCAGATGGGGAAACCGGACCCTTTCCCCTCTTCCGTCAAACCCCAAAAGGGCCCCACAGTTTCACAATTTAAAACGGTTTTTCTTTAGGAAAGGGGTTCGGGGCCCAAAACTATGAAAGGTGGGCGAATCACCTTTTGGGTTTCATCATCTCAGGAAAGGGTCAGGGTTTGTGTTGAAGTTTGTCCCCGGAGGGCAGGGAAGGAGGAGGGGGAGGAGGGGTTTTCCTAGACACCGATTTTTACCGACTTTCCCTCCCTTGGAAAGAGGTTGGGGGCAAATTTTGAGGGGGAGGGGGAAGTTTAGGAAAATCAGTTTCCTGGGCCCCCTTCGCCCCAGGGGGTTGGGAAAAAAAAAGGTTCCTTTCTTCCATGATCCCGGGAAATTTCCTTTTCCCCTAAAACATTTTCCTTCGCATTAACCCATCAAAATAAACAACATTTTTACGGGTGGCCACCCTCCTGGATCCCCGGTAAAAAACCCAAAAATCACATTTTTCCTTCCCCCCACCCAAATGGGAATTAAAATTGCAGGAAATGGAGCCTTGCTAAATTTGATAAAAGGGGGCATCTTTTTGGTCTGCTTCATTTTCCCCAAATGTCACGGTGGAACAACATCACGACTTGCGGGCAGTAGAGTCCCAAATTAGGCTTTAGCGGCAGGGGCCCCAAGGGTGGAAACCCTAATGGGGGCCCTCTGGCAACTTTGTTTACCCCCCTCCCAACGCTTTGGCAATGCGGGGCAAAACATCCAACACACAGAGATCATTTTTAAATTTCATGGGGGCAGGACTTTTGGGGGTCTCAACACCATTTTTTTTGCATGTTTTTTCCCGGGCCCCAAATAGATTTCCCTGGGAAACCAAAGGGGACAAAAGGGGCCCCGGGGCCCGGGCTCGTAAACCCCATAAAAGGTGTTGCCCTTTCCCAGCAGCCAGGGGTATATCGGAAGCGGACCCTTCAGCACAGCTGGAGGAGTCTTTTCAGACAAACGCACCGGGGTTTCCACAGATATGTGGATCTTTTGGGTTTTTTTCACAAGTTTAAAAAATCAGGAAAGGGATCTCTGATAAATTGTTTTGGCCCCAATTGCCGGGTAAAACCGATTAGTTCCAGTCAACTTCAAATTCCTTTTAAAAAACAAAAAAGGTCCTCTTAAAAAAATTTTTTTTTTTAAATATAAATTTTTTACTAAATTTTTATTCTTTTTTCCCAACGTTAAATTTTTGCTGGTTTTTTGGTTTTGGTGAGGGGGGACTTTTTAAAAACAGAAAGGTTTCATGAAAAACACCTTTTTCCCAATTTAAACTATTTTAAAATTTTAAAAAATTTTCGGCATTGTCAATTTGGGTTTTTTGGGGGTTTGTTGCGGTAAATTTTAAGAAATAATCCCTTTGGTTCCCTTTGGAAAACCCCAGGAAAATTTTGCCTTTTTAAAATTTTTGGGGCATTTTTTTTCATTTTTCCAAAAAAATTTTTAATGGTTTGGGCTGAGAAGTAAATATTTAAAAAATTTTTTTGGGGGGTCATGATTTTGGAGATACAGCAAAAATCATGGTTTTTTGGGAACAGAAATGGGCTTCTAATTTGGGATTTCTCCCTCACAATTTTTAACGTGGTGAGAAGTAATTTTTAAAATTTTTTGGGGGGTTCATGCTGTTTTTTAAATTTTGCCCAAAATACGGTCCTTTTAAATAAAAAAATTGTTGTTTTAACAAAACATTTGTTCTTCCAAAATTTGGGCCCAAAGGGGCTAAAAGGGTTTCATGCTTTGAATTTTTTGGGGGGTTTTTTCTTTTGCATGCAGCAAAATATCAGGCCCTATTCAAAAAAATTTTGTTTTTTTTCCCCAAGAAAAATTTGGGTTCTTCACCAATTTTTGTCAAGCGGAAAAAAAAAAAAAATGGGATCAAAGGGTTGGAATGGGGGTTTTTCAGAAACAGGAAAGTAGGGGAATGTTAATGGCCCACATATTGAAAAAATGACTTTTTTTGAAAGATATTTAACATGCATAAATCCTGTTTGAGAAAAACCCTTTTTAAATAAAAAGGAAAAAAAAGAAAAAAAGGGCAAGGGGGGATTCCCCCTTTTTTAAAAATTTTGTTTTCTAAAAATTTAAAGTACAAAAAAACTTGCCTGTACAAAATAGCTGAAAAAAAAAATTTCCTCTGAATTGAAACAAGGGAGGTACAGGAAAACTTGACCAGATTTTAGGTTATTCAAGGACATGGGAGTATGGGAAACGGACAGAGAACAAAGTACAGAACCATTTTCCTCCAGCACGTTGGGTAAAATGGAAAAAGAAGGGCCAAGATAAAGGGCACCGGGGTGTAACAGGAGCTTTTAAAAACCAGTATTTCCCAAAGTAAAGGTCAATTGGTCCCCTTCAAAAGGGGAGGGGAAGCCTCCCCAAAAGGGGTATTGACTGTTGTACAGAGGAAGGGGGAGTTTTCACACTTCCGTTTCGCCACTTTTGCTTCAGCCGACATTTTTCCCGTTGTTTGCGTAAACAGGGTTTTAAAAAACCTGCTTTTTTAATGGGATGGGGGGACGCCACCGGGGGCTTTCCCCGCACTAATTTAAAACCTCCGGCCTGGTATGTTTTGGGGCCCCGGGAACAGGTTAGTAAAATGTCCAGTTCAACAAAAATTTTGGGGGGTTGAAAGACTCCTTTTTTCCGGCACCTTTTTAAATGGGGGGGGTCTTGGGGTTTGGGGCTCTTTGCTGGGGGGCCCAGGACGGGTATATTTCAATTTCCATTTAAACAAAAATGGGGGTTTTAAAGGACCCCTTTTTTCCCGGGATTTTTTTAAATTGGGGGTTCATGCATTTTTGGGGGCTAAAAAGGGGGGGCTTTTTTGGGGGCCCCGGACAAAGGGGGAAAATTTTCCCAAATTGTAAAAGTGAAACTAAAAGGGGGTTGTTAAAAGGGAACCCTTTTTTCCGGCACTTTTTAAATGGGGGGGGTCATGGGGGGTTTTGGGCTCATGCTGGGGCCCCAGGACTGGGGGGGAAAGATTTTTTAATTTTCAATTTTTTCCCGGGGTGAAACCAAAAAAATGGGGGGTTGAAAGACCCCTTTTTCCGGCATTTTTTAAAATGGGGGGGGGCCCATGAAGGGGTTTGGGGGGGCCCCATCCCTGGGGCCCCAGGCTTTTTATAGTCCAATGTCCAGTTAAAACAAAAATGGTGGTTGAAAGACCCCTTTTTTCCGGGCCATTTTTTAAAATTTGGGGGTCATGCGGGTTTTGGGGGGCTCATCTGTGGCCCAGGAAAAGGGTATATTCAAGGCCCCGTTAAAAAAAATTTGGTGGTTAAAAGACTCCTTTTTGGGGAAACTTTTTTAAATGGGGGGGGTCATCCCGGTTTTGGGGGTAAATGCTGTGGCCCAGGCCCGGATAGTAAATGTCCATTTAAACTAAAATGGTGGTTTAAAGACTCCTTTTTCCGGCATTTTTTAAAATGTGGGGGTCATGGGGGTTTTGGGGTCATGCTGGGGCCCCGGGAAACAGGTTTAAAAGTAAAGGGTCCAGTTAAACAAAAATGGTGGTTGAAAGACTCCTTTTTGGGGGAATTTTTTAAATTTTGGGGGTCTTTGCAGGTTTGGGGTTTCTTGCTGGGGTTTCCAGGGGGGGAAATATTCAATGCCCAGTTCAAGTAACATGTTTGGTTTCAAACTTTACTGCCTTCTGGAAATTTTTTAATTTTTTGGGTGATGGGGTGTTTAAGGGGTGGGCTGGGGAACAAAAAAGGGGATAGTAAATGGCTTGACTTTTTTTCTGTGACTTTTTTACCCCCTAATGTGTTCCCAAAGATTACACTACCCCATTTGATGTTGTGGATGTTAATTTCAGCTTTCCACCGGGTTTGGGTGAAATAATGAAGGGGGGTTTTTTGCTCTCCCAAAACCCTTTAAGGGGTCTTTCCGATAATCGATGCTCACATCGAAAAACCCTTATCGAAGGGGCCCGGGACTATCGATGGGTTTTCTCGATAGCCAACGCAATCGCTCAACACTATTAAAGACATTATCTAAAAGTAAAATCGTATTCCCGATTTAATCCTCTAGGTGATAAAATGTTCAATTTTTAAATTTCCAAGGTTTCCCCTTTTAAATTAACATTCAAACTTTGATCGCCCACCCCCCCCGGGGCGTTTCATCCCCGAATTTTGAAAACAAAAATTGTGCCCCCGTATGTTTTTGCTTTTACAAAATGTTTTTGGAAGGGGGTAGCCAAACTTTCTGGCAACGTATGGTAGATTTATGGCAAGCTATTCTGTCTTTTGCCCTCGGGCAAGTTTCCCTACATGGGCAAGCCCCAAAGGGGGACACTTAAAAGGTATAAAAACCCCCGAGGAGTCACAAATAAAAAAAACCCAAAACCCCTGTATGGGGATTTTTGAACAAATTCCCCTCTTAAATTAGGGAAATGTGCAAAATACAAACAAGCAAAAGTGCCTTTTTTTTTTGGGGTACAAAAGGGCTTTTTAAAAAGATGTTCTGAGGGGACCAATATCAGCACTCACCAACATGTCCCTGATGTTTTTTGTAGTTAAGATATCTTTAGTGGGAATAAAATTTCCCTTAAATTTCTTAGATAATGTTTTTTTTAATAATGGCAATCTTTTCCTGATGCACTAATAAATTTTTGGCATAAGCGCATGGTATGTGCTAATTAATGACACACGTTTACATTCCGATTTACGCTTAGATGTCAGAGTATTCCGAATTTGTTCAAAACCAAAATCTTGTTCAGGATAATGCCTCCTTCTAAACTTATCTGCCATCTCTTCCAACCTGTGCTTCTGCATCTGGGTTTCAGATACTTTTCCTGGACCCGTAAAAAACTGGCCCTTCGGTAAAAAATTATTTAATATTAGGGGTTTTTACAACCCCTTTAAAATCTAAAAAGCTATTTTTAATTTTGGGGGGTTTTAAAATTTAAAAGATCGATTGAAAGATAACCAAGCTCATCCTTCTTTACCAGTGTGTCTAAGAAATGTAATTGGTGGAGATCAAATTCCATCGAAAAATTGTAACCCCAATAAAAAAGAATTGGGGAAGCCCGCAAGAAGTTTTGAAAGCTTCAAATTCCCCGCCCCCCAGAGAAAAAAAAACATAATCAATATATCGTTTCCATATTAACACATGGTCCTGAAACTCTGTCATGGTATAGATATACATCCCTCAAAATTTGCCATGTAGGCATTCGCGTATGGCGGGGCGACATTGGAGCCCATAGCTGTACCCCTCTTCTAAATTGGGTAATAGTTTTCCCCACGAGAAAATAATTTTGGGTAAATTTGCCACAGTAAGAAGTCAAGCAAAATTCTTTTTTTTTTAAAGAATTTTAATTTGGAAAATCCCCATTTTTTTGGGAAACAGTTTTGTAAACCTTCTTGGTGGCCAATGGATGTGTATAAGCTCACCACATCAAAAGAGACAAGCAGAGCATCGGTTGGAACCTGTTTTATCTCATGGACTATACATAGGAAATGAGATGTATCCAAAACAAACAAAGTAGTAACCTGTATTAAAGGTGTTAAAATGTTTTCTAATAATTTAGCCATAGGACTAAAAACAGAGTCCATAGATGCGACAATCGGGCGTCTATGTAAGCTTTTGTGTACATAAGGAAGTATATAGAATGATAGTTTGAGCAGATAAGAAAGGGAGACCTCCTCCATTCTTCGCTCCTGGTGACAAAGTCTGGCTGTCCCCTAAATACATTCATCTGAAGATTCCTAGCTGCAATTTGGGTCCCCATTTTCTGGGACCATTTGAAGTGCTGAAGAGGATAAATCCAGTTGTCTGTAAGCTCCAGCTTCATCCTGCTATGCATATCCCGAAATCCTTCCATGTCTCCCTGCTTAAATAACTCCTCCTGAATCATTTTTCTCGGAATGTTGCCCCCCCTTCTCCCGAGGCTGTATTTTGTACAGACTTTAAATGTATTTTAGCCTTCTGGCATGGATGAATTTCAGGAGAAGTTTATGGTCCAGGAAATTTTTCCTCCAGCTCCGAGGACCTTTTTTCTGGCCGTGACATGCAGCAGCAGAGATCTCACGTAAAGGAAATTGCTTTTAACAGCGATTTTGGGGGGGTGTCACTACTTTTATCAGAGCTGCTCCTCTTCCGTTATCATTTTGATTCAGTTTGTGGGGTATTGTAATTCAAGTCCAGGGTGGGTCTATTCTGTCCCTTATACATTTTAATTCCATCTGGTCATTTCTGGAGCGCATTGAATATCCAAGGGTTAAGTAAGCCTGTTAGTGGTTTTACACGACTACATTTTTTCCTGGTCATTTGTGGAGCGCATTTTTTATTCAAGGGTTAATTAAGCGTGTTTGTGCTTTTATATTCAGTAAAATACACAGTGTTTTTAAACGCCACATATGAGTAAGTTTTTCATGATGATTTCTGGAGCGCAATTTATATTCAAGGGTTAATTAAGCGTGTTTGTGCTTTTATATTCAGTAAAATACATGGTTATTTTCTATACCACATACGAGTAAATTTTTCCTGGTGATTTCTGGAGCGCAATTTATATCCAAGGGTTAATTAAGCGTGTTTGTGCTTTTATATTCAGTAAAATACACAGTGTTTTTAAACGCCACATACAAGTAAATTTTCCCTGGTGATTTCTCTAGCGCAATTTACATTCAAGGGTTAATTAAGCATGTTTGTGCTTTTATATTAAGTAAAATACACAGTGATTTTCTATACCCAAGGGTTCTTGATTGATTGACTAGGTCAACAACCTCATCCCAGATGACATTTGACTACCCCAGCCAAGAATCAGTTGGTTCGTCAGATACAACCCTTAGTTGGCATGTGCCCGGGAACAGCTCAGCAGCTCTCATCTGTCCACAACCCACCTCTGTCCCATTCGGTTCCCTGAGCCAGAGAACTAGTATGTGGTCTGGGCTCAGCGCCACTATACAGCGAGGATGAACAATTTGAGGACAGTCAGCAGCTACTTGGCAGCAAAGAAGTGGGGCCGACATCCCCTGCTTCTTGCAGTAGGCGGCAAAGTATGAATGTGGAGAGTAGCATGGTAGGTCATGTTGTGAGGGGTCAGCCTCTGCATACCAAGACCGTTGAGGAGGACAGCAGTGAAGATCCAACAATTATCGATGATGATGTAGCCGATCGAACTTGGGAGCCGTGTGAAGCAAGGGTTTCATCATCGTCAGGAGAAGAGGGTGTCAGCTTGCGCGTCAGCTTGCGCTTCAGGCAGCGGCGCAGCCAGCAAGTCAGTAGTGTGGCCGTGAGTCAACAGGGTAGCAGCAGTGCGAGGTCGGGAGCCAAACGGCCGCGGGGTAGATGACCCTCTTTGCAGGTCCAAGAAAGTAGCGGCACAGGTGCTCACCGAGGCAGTGGTGGTAGTAGTCACTCAGTGCGAAGCGTTGGCGGCAAAACCACCTACTCAGCGGTGTGGCAGTTTTTTTTCGCTAGGACACCGGAGGAGTCGAACATGGGTATATGTAGAATCTGTGGGCAGAATGTGAAGCGGGGCCAGGGAGCTAACATTGGCAACATGGCGCCGGGGGTGAACACATGCAGCGTCACTATCCGGTGGCCTGGGAGAAACGTGGCTCAGATGTAGTGGTCCATCCTGCCACCGCAGCAACAGCAGCAGGAGCACCCAGTGGCATGCATGCCATTGCAGCCAGTCAAGGCTCCACCACCTCTGCAGAATGGAGCTGTTCGTCTTTGCCATCATGCCCCGGTCCAGATGCTCCTGCTCATCGCTACTCATGGCGCCAGCAGTCGTTCAACGAGGTGATTGCAAAGAGACAACAGTATGCCTCCAACCATCCTAAGGTGCAGAAGCTGACCATGCTCCTGTCCAAGTTGTTGGTATTTCAGACCCTCCCTTTCAAAGTAGTGGAATCTGCACCATTCAGAGAACTAATGGCTTCTGCCAAGCCGAGGTGGAGAATCCCAAGCCATAATTTATTTTCAAAAAAGGCAGTACCAGCCCTTCACAAATATGTAGAACAGAAAGTGGGCCAATCCCTGAGCCTATCATTTTCTTCCAAGGTGCATGGCAGCGCAGATGTGTGGAGCTGTAACAGCCCACTGAGTGAATGTGCTTCCTGCCCAGCCACACCAACAACTTGGACAGGAGACGTCGCTTTCTCCTCCACGTTGCAAACTCCTGCTCCTGCGCCAATGTCCGCCTCATCCTCCTCCACCACCACCATCTCAGCCTCCACAAGTGCTGCTCCATCATACCACATGTGTAGGGCACAGCGGTGTCACGCAGTTCTTCACCTGGCTTGCCTTGGCGAACGAAGTCACACAGGGGAGGAACTGCTCCGCGTCATGCAGCAAGAAATCGATGTGTGGCTTTCTCCACGCCAACTGCAAATCGGAACCATGGTGACGGACAATGGGAGGAACATGGTGTCCATGCTGCACCGAGAAGGGATGGTTCATGCGCCCTGTATTACGCACATGTTCAATCTGGTTGTGAAAAGGTTCCTGAAGTCTTCCACCGATCTTCAGAACATTTTGAAAATGGCCAGGAAACTGTGCATACACTTCATCCATTCGTACAAAGTCAGGTAACACCCTCCTCGAGTTGCAGCAGCAGAACGGCATCCCCCAACACACGCTGATATGTGATATTTCCACCCGTTGGAATTCCAGCCTGCACATGTTAGACCGACTGTATGAACAGAGAAAAGCCATTAACGACTTTTTGATGATCCAGGCGGACAGGAGTACTCCCCTGTGTAACTTTGATGTCAGCCAGTGGTAGCTCATGCGTGACACCTGCCGTTTGTTGAGGCCATTCGAGGAGGCCACGTTATTTGTCAGTTGCCAGGACTACGGGATGAATAACGTCATTCCACTGCTTCATGTCCTGGAAAAGATGCTGTCTGTCTGGGCATGGGATTGGAGATGTGGTGACTACATCTCGCGGCCACATGAGTCCGGTGGGGACTGAACTGGAGGAGGAGGAGGACATTGGAGCACAAGCATTGTCTGGTGAAATGAGTGATTTTTCTACCCAGGTGACAGGAGAGGAGGAGCAGGAGCAGCTGGTGGAGGTATATGGAGATGAGGAAGACGAGGAAGATGACCCCCAAGCACCGTGGCATTATACAATGGAGATAGAGGCAGGGATTCCCTCAGAGTCACTTGCGCACATGGCCCGCAGCATGCTGATTTACCTGGCTAGTGACGGCCGAATAGTCACCATCCGGCAGAGGGATGACTTCTGGCTCTCCATCCTCTTGGACCCTCACTACCGGTCCAAAATGGGAGCCTTTTTTCCAGCTGCTGAGAGGGGAGACAAACTCAAATACTATAGAGAAACCCTCCGTAGTCAGTTGGTCGCTGCCTATGTGTAGCACAGTCCATCCTCTGACAGATCTGACCAGGAGGTTCCTCAGCACTCATGTACCACTGCCACAGCTGCTATGGGAAGGTGTGTGGGGGGGGGGTAGGAGCAGTACCAGCTCCATCAGCAGCAACCTTAGTCTGGAGTCGCTGATGAGCAGCTTCCTTCACCCGCCTAGTGAGGAGGGCACTCACCAGCATCAGGACAGCAGACCCTAAACCAACAAGTCATGGCCTACTTGGACAGCACTCTGTCACCCCAATTAGAAGATTCACTGGACTACTGAGCAGCCAAACTGGATGTGTGGCCGCAACTTGCCGAGTTTACAGTGGAGAAGCTGTCCTGCCCGGCCAGTAGTGTGGCATCAGAGCGGGTGTTCAGTGCGGCGGGGACCATCGTTACCTCAAGGAGAACCGGCTTGTCCACTGGAAATATGGAGCGACTGACCTTGGTCAAGATGAATCAGGCGTGGATCGGCCAGGACTTCCACAATGCCTTAGGCATCAGATTACATCAGCCATGACGCCTCCCCAAAACTTTGAGAAATGAGTCTGGATTCAAACTACCTGCCTCAGCCACTATTCTGATGCCGCCACCCACCTGATGCCACACATCTGCTGCCAGTTTCTCCATCTGCCTACCACCATCTTTACCAGGGACTGGTCTTGCCACCCACCTCCACACTCTATCATTGTGCCACTCTATGACCTCATGCTGCTGCTGCTGTTGCTGGTGCCGTGACCTCCCCACTCTGACATTGTGCCACTCTCTGACCTCATGCTGCTGCTGCTGTTTTTGCTGCTGCCGTCACCTCCACACTCTGTCATTGTTCCCCTCTGTGGCCTACTCCTCTCTGTGCTACCTCCAGAATGTCATTGTGCCACTCTATGACCTCATGCTCTGCTGTTGCTTGCTGCCTGTGACCTCCACACTCTGTGATTGTCCCCACTCTGTGGCCTATTCCTGTTTGTGCCATCCACCCGCATTGTCCACTAATCACCCTTGGTCCTTGCTGTTTTGCTGCCCACCTCACACTCTGTCATTGGCCACTTGTTTGGCTCTTCCTTCTTTTCACCTTCAGAAAGGGGTCAATTGTGCCAAAACTAATGGTACCACAGAACATGCGATTTCCCATTACTGTGACCACCCACTTTTGATCCACCCCTGTTTGTTTTTGCTTTAGCCAAACTGACTGCTTTTTCCATTGGGAACACCCTGTGGCCATGCTTTTCCACCCTCAACATCTATGACGTTGCCACATGTTTGGTTTTTCCCTTCTTTTCACCTTCAAAGGAAGGGGAAAGGGTCGGATTGTCTACCCCAAAAGGGAGGGGATACAAACCAGAAGAATGCAAATTTCCCATTTACTGGCCATCTCTGTTTTGGACCCACTCCTGTTTGTTTTTGTCTTTAGCAATACTGATGGATTATTGACCAATTGAAAGCGGACACTGACAGATGAAAGGGAGGGCAAAATGATCAGAGACGGCAACGCAAAATTACTGCCGACACCCTCTCCACACATTCGGGGGCCTCTACATGTATCAGCATTTAATAGAAGAGGTTCTGTCATATTCTGTGATAGTTTAAAGCTCTGGCCTCATGGAGTGACCCCTGCTGTGACGTCCCCTTACTGTGCTGAGACCTGTGTCGGCTCCAGTAACCTACTTCTGTGTTCTTTGACGCTATCGTAGCATCTTAGCCCTCAGCTTGTTTTTTCCAGCTGGTATTGCCATGACTCTATCAGGCTGCATTCCCGCTTCAGTTTTTTGGTCATTTTTGCCCCTGTAAGTGCCCAGGGAATTTTAGTGTGAAGCGATTCTAAGAGCAGCGGCAGTCATGTGCGTGTCATACTAAAACACAGCATTGTATGAAGACCAAACCAAGCTCCCTCTGCATATTTGAGCATGGCACAATGTTCTACAGCACCCTACAGGCTCTCTGCAGCCAGGAAATAGCTGTCTTTTAACGCTATATTCGTGAATTTATTCGGGTCGAAAGGAATTTTGACGGAAAATTCAGCGAACTCTGCAAATCGAATTTTTGAGAAATTCACCCATCTCTAGATATAGATGTATGGAAATAGATAAAGATATATGCAGGGAAATTATGGTGGATCAATTTTAACTAATAGAAGCTGTCAAACTTAATGGTGGTGAAGAGTTTAGCTTTGGAGGCCAGTCTGAAATATGTGGTAATGATAACGTCTTCTGGGGCAACTTGACTGTGGAGTGAGGATCCTTGGTAGGGTCATTGGTGTACTGGGAGTGGACTGGCTTTGCTAGAATGTCAGACCTGAACATAGCAGGCAACTGGGGGATATCGCAGTATTCATAAATCCAAATATATACTTGTGTAATATTGCACCTGATTCTTTACTGTGTTTCTTGTAATCATGTGGTTTTAAATAAATCTGTGACCATCTCACATCCAGAAGTCATATTGGATTCATGTTATTGTTATTCATCATCTATTTCAAAATTCATCTTCCATGAACTGTATCTCAAGAGAACATGGATCATGCAGCAAGACAAAGACCCTGAGCGCAGAAGTTATTCTACCAAACAATGGTTGAAGAGGAATACATTTGAGGTTTTACAATGGTCAAGTCACAGCCCTGACCTTCATCTAATAGCAATGTTGTTGAAATTCCTGAATTGAGCAGTTCATGGGAGGAAACCACCAACACAATTGAAGCTGATGCAGGAATACTTAATAAGTACTGGAAATGTTTACATGCAGGTATTGCTGCACAAGGAGGTAAAACCGGATACTAAGAACAAATGTTTACATATTTTTGCCACTCACAGATATGTGATACTGTGATACTGGATCATAGTTTCTACAATAGATATATGACCAAGTCATTTGAGGACTTGTGTGAAAATCTTACATCGTTTGAAGTCAAATTTATACAGAAAGCACCACTGTACATGAGGTACTTTACAGTATTATAATTTTGTGAAAGCTATTTGTCTAAAAACAGTAGATAATCACAGCTAAACTTCTAATGATGTATCTGAGAACTAGCTCATTGTCTGTTTCCAACAGTAACCAGCATTAGGTATAAGTACATCTTGTAAAAAAACGATCAGTAATGAAATGTATATAAAAATTACATAATGTCTTATGTAGAATAAATATAAACTGTAAAATAGTCAGAAATTCACAGTATGGCTGGGTTCATAAGGTGTTTTTTGATACTTATTTTGCAGCCCTGATTTTAAGCCAAAACCAGGAGTATATCCAAAACACAGAAGAGGTACAAGAGTTTCCATTTAAACTTTTTCGGTATGTAGGTTTCATTCGTGGCTTTGGCTTACATAAGCACTGCAAAATGCATGGCAAAAAGCACAGGGTATGTTCAAAAGGCTAATTTTTAGTGCTGATTTAAGGTATCTTCATATGTCTGATTTGGACACTGATTCTGATGTGGGTCCAGAATTGAATTAGCATCCAAATTTAACTGCAAACCGCCTCACATTTTTTATAATGGAAAATCCATGGTGTAGTGCATACAACACTAATTCAGATTCAACACTAAGGGCAACATATATGAATGGGGCTGCACTGGATATCTGGCATCTTTTCCTGTTCATACATGTTTAAATCTCCTGCACGACATTCTCGGGAACATTTCATAGTGCCTGTGGCGCTTTGTAATGCGCCCAATCTTGGGGGTTGTGCGGGAGGTGGGGCGCACTAGAACCATAGTGAAGCTTTATATTTATGGCTTTGCTATGGCATTTCTAGGCGCATTACAGCTGGAACAGGTAAACCACTTTCAAAGTGGTTTACCTGAGCCACAAATCTTGCCCTAGCGGTAGAATGCGCCTGATTTATGACCCGCTGTTGAGCTGGTTCATAAATCAGGCGCATTCTATACCATTATAATTGTGCATGAAATTTGGCTTTCAGACACCAAATTTCATGCATGTCGCCATAAATCCTCACATAGTATATGGAGGCTAAAAATCTGCCTCTGAACTCAGTGACAAATCCATGACAGAAACAGTAAATCTGTGTGCAAATTCCATGCTTATTGGCATGGAATTTGGGCATGGATTAAACATGACTGAAAAACATACAGTTAGTAAATGACATATTAGTCTAATATCACTGTATGGTATGTTCAGACAGCATCTTGCAGGCACATAGCTATGTGTACTGTGCACGCCGCTATATGCCTACTGCTTCAGAAGTATGCGCTTGCCAGCGCATACTTCTGAATCGCTCACACTGACATTCACTTTCCCCGACGTGTAACCGCCCAAAAGAATGACATGTGTGCTATGATTTTATCGTATTTGTGGTGCATACGTCGGGCATGTTGCAGCGCAATTAAATGCCGAATTATGCCCTTCAAATAGGTTGTGTGAACATACACTTAGAACTACATAAAAATGTTTTCAAAAGAAAATATGAAAAACAAGAAAGGCCTTTTGCTTCTGAAGGAGAGTTTGCAGCACAGCCAAACAGCAGTGTGGGTAAGGTTTAAAGCTGAGCATTTTGAGCGAGTGAACGAGTCTTGCGAGTGTTTTCTTTAAAGTGTGTTTTTTCTTTTAAGTGTGGAGACTTGAGATTGAGAGGCTTTAGATTTGGAGAGTTTAGAGGGGACAAATTGTATTACTTTTTATGATTGTATTTGTAACTTTTTGGTAACACCCAGATTTCCTGTTTGACAATGCTGTCCAGTGCACAACCTTTTGAAAATGTATCCATCCTTGAGCAACAGTTCGGGGGGGATATGCTGGCAAGATGTGTGCACATGCACATTTAGAAGCCCGGATCCTGGATCAAATGGGGAAAGTGGCACACGAGATCCATTACAAACGGGAAAGCGGCCTCTCCCCACTGACAAATCCTCGCAGGTGTAATACTGGGGGGGGTGGTAGCAGGGAGGGCAGGAACATAAGGCACAGATGGGAACATAAGAAAAAAGGGTAAGGGGGAAAGTGCGGGGGAGGCTAGTCCTAAACTGGTACCCCCCCCCAACAAATTTGAAAAGATTGGCGGATGAGGTGGATGTCGTTCAGAAATAGCATTGCGCAGAAGACACTACCCCTGTCTCCCTCCAGTAAGAAGGGAATAGGAGTGCAGGCCCGGCAGACAGGTGATAGTAGTTGGGGACCAATTATTAGGGCACAGACAGGGCAATCTCCCACAAAGACGGGATCGTCGAACGTGTGTTGTTTACCTGGGGCCCGGGTTCGACATATCGCGGATGGGTTGACGATTGCTGGGTGGGGCTGGTGAGAATCCAGCTGTCAGGGGTCCACATTGGCCCAATGACAAAGTTAGAGGTAGGTGGATGCCCTTTAAAAAAATGATTTCAGGCACTTAGGCCAAAACTCGGGCAAGGACCCCCAAAGGGTAATATTTCAGAAAATTACCTGTTCCAGGGGCCACACCAGAGGGGCGCGGGAGTTTAGAGAAGGAATAAGGGGCTAAAAAAAATTGGTTAGGAAAAGGGATTTGGGTTTTTGGAGAACGGGGCTGACTTTGTATTGGTACAGACTCTACTAGGGATGGGCTGCACCTAAATGGGGGGGTGCAGCTGTATTGGGGGACAAAATGGCCAGGAAGTGGAGGAATTTTAAAAAACGGGACGGGGGGGAGGTAACTACACTATAGCATGCAAAAAATTTTGGGAAGATAGAGGCGGGGAATTTAGGAAAAAAAACAGGGGGGGAGTGGAGGGAGGGGGTGTAGAAATAGATAAAAAGATAAGGGAGAAAGTAATAAAACTAAAAAAATCTAAAATTGCATGCTGACCAATGCCAGGAGTTGACCAACAAAAAAATGAACTAGAAGTATTAAAAAACTGAAAAAAAAAATTTAAAATAGGGGGAAATGAACTGGCTGGACGAGAGCTACGACGGGGGCGGTTAAAACTTGCAGGGTTACAGTTATTTAGAAAGATCGTAAAGCCCGGAAAGGGGAGGTGTCTGTCTCTATGTAAAACCCTTTTCTGAAGCCAACACTGGGGGAAATATGGTACATAATAACGGGGGAATCATTAGGGGTAAATATACAGGGGGGAACAATAACAAATAATACTATGGGGGTCTGAAAGGCCCCCAAATATAACGAACCCATGGAAGATGATCCCAGGCAAAAGATGAGGGGCTAATCAGAATGAGGTTATTATTAGGGGCGACTTTAACTACCAGACATCAATTGGGGAATCTGAAGTTTGTACCCTTCATAAAGGAAACGGTTTTTTGTCAAAAAACAAATGATAATTACCTTTGAAAAATGGTGCGGGAACCGATAGGGGAAAAGGGCCCTTCTAGACCAAATATTAACTAAAAGACCGACAGAGTAACAAAGGTTCAGGTTGAGGGGCACCTAGGGAATAGGACCAAATATAAAAAATTTTCCCCTTTTTTCCTTAATAGAGTTTTTTGTCAAGGAGCCACAAAAACACTGAATTTTTAGGAAGGTAATTTTTTTTCTGCTTAGGGAGGCCCTAAACCGTATTGACGGGGACAAGTGTTTAAATAGGCAAACTAATAAAAATGGGATATTTTAAAAACATCCTGGGAACCACTGTGGGGAACATCCCTTATGGAAAAAAAAATTAAAACGGGAAAAACCCATTGGATCAACAGGGATGTAAAAGAGGCAATAAAAAACAAAAAGAAACGTTTAACCTACTAAAACGGGAGGGCAGTGAAGAGGCACGAAACTATGGGGGAAAAAAAAATAAAGTGTGTAAAAAAAAGATAAAGGAAGCAAAGCTGGGGACGGAAAACATATTGCTATAGAAAATAAAATAACCCCAAAATATTTTTTAATATAAAATAAAAAAGATTAAAACAGAAAAAAGTTGGGCCCTTTTAAAAAACTGAGGGGGACAGAAAGGGGCGATGAGAAAAAAACAAGCGTATTTAAAAACTTTTTTCTCCACTGTATTTACCCAAAGGGGGATGACCTTCCGTTGAACAGAGAGAGTGAAAAACTTAATTAAAAAATTTTTTGCTAAAACCCCGGGAAAAAGGGAGCCCGTTTAGGAAGTTAAAATAGACAAAAACCCCCGGGCCAATGGAACACCCAGTGTCCTAAGAGATTAAGGATGTCAAGATAGGCCCCTATTCTTAATATTCAGGACGCTAATAACGGGGGATGCCCAAAGGATTGGGCATAGCAAAATTGGTGCCAATATTAAAAAAGGGTCAAAAAGGATCCAGGAAACTATGGGGCCCGTAAGCTTTAAACCCCTGTTGTAGTAAAATGTTTGAAGGTTTTCTCAGAGAGCACCTGGGGTACTCACTGAAAATAAAAAGTATAACGCCGTTCCACATGGGTTATGAAAATCGGTCCTGCAAATAATCTCTCGCTTCATGAGGAAGTCAGTGCTAACTGGATCGGGGTGAGGCACTGGGGTCCCCTATATCTAATTTTTTTAAAAATTTAATACGGGGGCCACATAAAGGGTTGTAAAAAAAATGAGAATCTTGGACTAGGGAAAAAAGTGTGCAAGTGGGAAATAACTGGCTCACGTAAAGCAAGGTTTTGCACATGGGGAAGAGAAAACCATTTTTCAGATTTCAGTTAAATGGAAAAAACTGGGTAAAAGTGACATGGAAAAGCTTGGGAATCCGGTGGACAGTAAACTTTAAATTTTAGCACCAGTGCAGGCACAGCAGCCAAAGCAAAAAGGGTCATGGGGTCATTAAAAGGGGCATAGAAGCACATGATGAAACTTTATTTCCCCATTATACAATCACTGGTTAGACCACACATGGGAAAATTGTGTACATTTTGGGGACCCGGCACAGGAAAGACATTGTAACTTGAACTACAAAGGCGGGCAAAAAAATAATAAAAGGACGGGGGAAACAGTACCAGAAAGATTGGCAAGATTGGGTTTTTAGTTTAGAGAAAAGAAAGGGTTTGGGGGGCATAATAAATATGTTTTTAAAACATCAAAGGACAATATAGGACTCTCCCAAGATTTATTTAACACAGGGCTGTATCTAGAACAAGGGGGGGGATCCTTTTCGTCTTGAGGAACAAAATTTCACATAAAAAAGGGAAAGGGGTTCTTTACTGTAAGACATGGAAATATGGAATTCTCTGCCAGAGGGACTTGTCATGGGGAAATTTAATAACCAGTTTAAAAAGGTTTTGGATGCATTTCTGGAGGTAATAAATAACAAGTTTTAGTACTAGGATTCAGGAGAGGGGTCATTGATCCAGGGATTTTTCTGATTTCTAGATTTGGGGTAGGAAGGAATTTTTCCCTAAAATGGGACAATTGGCTTCTACCCCAGGGGGTTTTTTTTCCTTCCTCTGATCAACACCTTAGCACAAAAAGGCGAACTAGAGGCGACTTGTCTTTTTTTAGCCTTACAAATATGAAATTAAAATACGAAACTATGAAACAAAGTTTTTTCAGACACAAAAAAGATCAGTACCAATATATAATTTTCTGTTTTTTCTACCCGTATAAGAGTATGAAGATAGAGAAATCATTAGCATAATTGAATAGTTGGGTAGTGTAATGCTAATGCATTATCTGATATCTGAGTGCAATAATTACATGGAAAAATCAATACTTTCCAGCGCAAACTTTCCAACTTATATTGTGCTGTAGTAAGGTTCATTACTGACACTTGATTGCAGTTTATTTGGGCAAGCAGAATATTATTAGCTAGCAGAGGGTAGGAGGAGCTGAGTGACAAATCTTATCTTTACACATTGAAATTCTTTGCAATGGGTCCTGCAACTTACAATAATTCCATTGCCCAACATAATGACTTTATATATTTTTCAGGGATAAAAGAAAAAACAATATTTCATAACCATAAATAGGGTAAAAGTGTAGATCTTTGATGGCACCTTTTTGGTGCAGATTGTGGCGTAGTGCATCACATTGTAGTCATGACAGCGTTACCAATAAGCCGTACCCACTTTTCACTAAACCACATCCTACTTGAGCAGTGTGCGAAAGCCCCTTATAAATGTGTCTGCAACATGCTGCAATAAAATATGCACTACTTTCTAGAGCATTTTAACAAATCTTTCTTATGCAGATACAATACCCTAAAGGAGTTCCATTGTGCATTAAAGGGGTTGCTGAGTTTGGAAAACTAAACCCTTCTTAGAAAATAAGTTTTAGTCACAATCCAGCAGTTACAGATTGAGGGAAACCTCACGCTGTCGCCTGGACCTCGCAGATGTGCAGTATGGCTTTGGGGATGCTGGTGAATGGTACAGACCACGGAAACTTTATAAGCTTAGACATTTTTCCCTGTTACCCAATGTGTTAGTACTGCCTTTGTTATGTATATTCATGACCCCCAGGGCAACGCTGAGTCTGCGCGTCCTGCCCTCCACCAAACTTCCTTCGCTTTCCGTGGTCTCCACCCCCCTACTGTGGCCTCCCAGTAATGACGCAACACACCTGTTTGGATAAATTGGCCACAGCAGCCGTTTTATTAACACAATACACATAAATAATAAAACAACCATTTTAAAAATAATATAAACTCTGTAAACCGGTATATAAATATATATAAGTAAATATAAAACATCCACGTATAAATAATCCGACTCTACCCGTGCCTCTCCATATACATATATATATCTATATCCCAACCACATAAATAACCCACATAACTCTTCCCAACCCAACCAGTACCAAATATGGGGCCGAGTCCTTGGAGCCCCAAAACCGACCCGGCGCCCCAAAATCCCCGAAGGGAACAAACCACCGTTTTGCCCCTAGCCGTACTCCACATGGCTCGGAGGCCCCACAAGCCATACTCTATGGCTCCTCCATTTTGCTCCCCAGGGATAACCCCCCGAAAGAGCCCACCTTCGCCGGGCCGTCCAAGTTACGCAAACTCTGGGGGAACCTACCCGAAGGACTCCCTCACCAATTTCCTCCACCACTCCAAGAACCTCGACCCCCACGGCCACCATGACATAAAATCCCCGGCACCCAAGCTGTGCCGGGAACCACACCCCCTGACACAACCTCCCTACGCACCGAATTTCTATTTAGGGCGGGCGGGTGGGATTTGCCTCACACGTCCCTGCGCCGACTGCTTTCCGGGCGGAGAGGCGGCCTTAAATACCGCCCCTCCCTGCACCCGAACTCCTCCCCCGACTGGCGCGTCACCGCGCCGTGCTCCGGCCGCGCCCAGCGTGCCGGGTCATGCCGCGCCTCCCCTCATGGGGGCGTGGCTCCGGTCTGGCGCGCGGTCTTAGCTCCCATGAAGAATCACTATCTTAATGCAGGGAAACGTGTTAGGTGGACCATCTTATTTTGAGTGGAACTTGTGTTATAAGAACTATATAGGCAGTTTCTATATTTCTTAAATGGTATGAGACTACTCTCTTTCCTTCTTTCTTGCTATCGATTAAGAAAATAGTTTGCCATCATTTCTTCCTACTAGGGCATAATATATGATAGCCTCCTAGAGTGGGCCACTCTTTTCGGGGTGACTACGCCACCATTTAGATAGATTGATATAGGGTCATCACATGTGCCTTTTGTTTCCCAGTTGAAATATCCATCTCTTTTGTGGAATTCTGGACTTCCTTAAATGGATTGAGAGGTCTCCGGGATATGAAGTCATCCTACTTTGTGAAATACTTCAACCAGGGGTACATGAGTATGTATACCCACTTGTTTATCTCTGCTGTTCTAACCATAGGTTGAGGTATCAGTAGTCTACATATCTCAAGTGGCAACTGTTGGAATCAAACGATCTATACTTTTAACATATATATAACATATTTTAACTATTAACATATATATATATATGATAAAAGTTTATGTATTAGTCATATTTTTTGTTGGAAATTTAATTTAGAAAACCAATGTTTTGCACAGTATATTATACACATGACCATGCCACAAGTAGCTATCAGAACATCCTCATCCTCAAATCATTTTCATTTCTGATGGTGACAATACTGGCTTCAAAACACAAATGGGGACATTTCATAGAGTATACCAGGAAGGGAAGATCTCTCCTTAAGGAGAGCACCGAACGATCGGCTTGTTTGAGTTTTTGTTTTTTGTTTGTTTGTGGGGTCTCAGCCCCTTCCCATAATGCCTTGGATAAGCAGATGCTAAGTAAGGGCGAAAAGGCAAAACAAACTCTTTCAAGCCCTTCGTCCCGGTGCTCTCCTTAAGGAGAGATCTTCCCCTTTCCCGACTACTCGATGCCTCCCACACAGCCAGCCAGTATCGCTCTGCTTTACACTGAAGAGGGACAAAAATCCCGAAACAGCGCTGTCTGCAGATGAGAGATACTGGCTTGGCTAAAATCCTTTTTGCTTTCTCAAGACTCGGTGGGTCAAAAGCAAATTGAGGATTTGTTACATCCAACAGAGGGCGCTGTGGGCGTCTCAGCCCCTTTCCCATAATGCCTTGTGATATAGAGTATACCAGTGATAGCTTGGTGTTTTGATGCCAAAAATGCTCATACCAGGAAACTGTGAGGAATGATTGTGACATATCTACTGACTTGTACCTACTAAAGATGCAGCTAGTTCATTCAAATGTTTATCCCCTTTATATTTTTCTTAATTGTACTACTGCTAATGCCCATTTAAAATAAAATGAAAAAAATTATACTCACCTCTCCTCTCATCTCTGTTTCAGAACTGCACAGTCCTCACTTGCCGCTGGTCTCCTGTTTACTTCACTTTTCTCCTTTCAATATGAAACTGATTGGCTGCTGTGGTCAAATACCTCTGCCTGACTTCATTGTCCAAAAGTGAGCTGTCTGAAGAGTAAAGTCAACATGATTAACTGAAAACACTGGAGATGTGAGTATCACTTTTTATTTTAAAAGGGCACTAACAGCATCATAATAAAAAAAAACAAAATAAGAGGTGGTCAATCTATTTAACCTCTCACCACTGCAGTAAATTTTGACCTTCTATACAGAGCCCCATTTTTGAAATCTGACATGTTTCACTTTATGTGAAATAATTATTTGATACATTTACTCATAGCTGGGACAAGGTATCCTGGTGCCCTAGGCAAATAAGACATATAGCGCCCCCCTTGCAATGCAAAATACCTCTTTGCGCCCCCTTTCTGCCTGGGATGAAGCGGAGCCCTAGGCGGTAACCTATCTTCGCCTATCCGTTATCCCTGCCCTGCTTTTACTTATCCATGTGATTCAGAGATTGTTTTCTCGAGATGACATGTATGAATATTGGCGCAGACAGGACAGTTCTAAATTTCTTTAAAGTAGTGTAGAATGTGATGGAATGTATGAACCTGTTCTTCTGCAGTTCACAATACAGGCATATTGTAGTGCCAATACGACAAGTCTGGTTCAGGCAGACAACCTTTAACCTGGTCTGGCTGTTCTAACTGTTATATGCCGAAGTTTGGCATCAAAGAACCATAAGGCTATGTTCACACGGCTTATTTCAGAACATATTTACATCGGATTGCCGATCGTAAATCAGTTGAAAATCAGTTGCAAATAAGTGCCACTAAGTGTGGCACGTATTTGTAACTGATTTCCCGACGGATTCACCATCTCCAATCATTGTAGGTGGTGAATCCGTCCGTAAATAATTGACATGCACATTGTTTTTCCGTCCGGATTACCGTCGTCAATCCGCGGCGGTAATTCGGCACGGAAATATGCGTCGTGTGAACGACGAGCCGTATTTTCTATTGAAATCAATAGAAAATTGGCTTTTACTTTTTTCTTCCTGATGTGCCGACGGATTGACAATCGTCAATCCGTCGGCAAATCCGCGGCAAAATAAGCCGTGTGAACGAGGTCTAAATGTGTCTAATTCTAAGATTGTAGTGCGACATGCCCCCAGAACATTCCAAATCTTGACACACTAAAAAGTCTCGCTCTTGCGCTTATCTCGCCAAAGTTTGGACTATTAAGTTTGGACTAGTCATACATCTATAGAACAGGTCTACTAAAGCTATTTGACAACAGAAAACTGGCACAACCCCGTTCTTACATGATGCCCATTGTGCTTTAAGTTAGCAAGAAATTTTGGTCCATACAATCCTTGTATGATTTTGAAAAATTTCAAAATGTCATCAAAATGTTGAAATATTTACCATTTTCAAAGATAAAACAATTCTACATGTAAGACATATAGTTATTCCAATAAAATAACTAGCATCTACCAAATGTCTTCTGTAGGTTGGCATAATTTTTAAATGTCTTTTTTTTAAACACATTAGGGGTTTAAAAATTTATCCGTTATTTTTCATATTTTCAAAATTTGCTAAATCAATTTTTTTAAGGGACCAGTCCAGTTCTAATGTGGCTTTGAGGGGCCTATATGTTACATAAGGATTTAAAACAGCATTTTGGAAATTTAGTAACCCATTATCTACTGATGATGAGATCAGGCAAATACAACTCAACAGTGATTCCCCCATTTCTACTGTTTTTAGTGATATCCTACATGTGACCCTAGTGTGCTATTTTGCTCAACCACAAGCCTCAGAGTAAGAGTGGCAACTACTAGACTTTGGGGTCTCATTTTCATTACAATTTTCTTTAGGCGCCATTACAGATTTGCAGGCACCCCAGGGTGCTAAAACTTAATAAACAACCCTAAAAGACCCCATTTTGGAAACTAAACCCCTTTAAGAATATATCCAGGGGTGTAGTGAGTATATTGACCTCAGATGTGTTTCACAATTTTTTTTTTAGCATTGGGCTGTGAAAATAAAAAAATATTTTTTTCCAACAATCTGCAATTTTAGCTGAAAATGCTACATTTTTACAAGGAATCCTGGCAAAAAAAACCACCCTAAGTAATTTCTTCCAAGTTCGGCAATGCCGTATATGTAGGTGAAAATTGCAGTTTGGGTGAATAGCAGGCTGCACAAAGGAGGGAGCACTATTTGGCTTTTGGAATGCAGATTTTGGTCGGTGCCATTTCGCATTTTCAAAGCCCCCGATGGGGGGCAAAAACGCAGTTCCACCATTGTTTTTTGGGCTTGATTTTTACAACGTTCACCATGCAGTATTAAAGAAAAGATAAATTTACTATGCAGGTTGATACAATTGCAATTATATAAATTTTATATTTTTTTATGTTAAATTACTTTTAGAGAATAGAAATGCGTTTGTAAAAAAAAAAGTTTTCATGCCGTCATAGTCTCATAGCTATAACTTTTTTATTTTTCTTTATATGGAGATGATTAAAAGCTTGCTTTTTTTTGGGATGAGTTTACATTTTTACTGGTGCCATTATGGGGTTGATATGACACTTTGGTTTCTTTTTACAAAGGTTTTTTGAGGCGTTTTGAACAAAATACAGTAATCCTGGCAGTTTTTTTTATTTTTATCTTTTACATGGTCACTGTGCGGTATAAATGCTTAAATATAATTGCATTCTGGCAGTGGTACCTTTATCACTCTTCTACTTGCACATAGTGTTACAATAGCTTTATTTTCTTTGTGGAAACAAGTTGTTCATTATTCTGCTTAATGATGGTACTGCTCTTGTGATAGAATAGTACCTGTCTTAAAATAAAAATAAAAATAGCATTCAGTAGAAAACTTGTAAATACAATGCTATATTATAAAATTAAGAGCTGGTCATTTATTTTAATAAGCAGTTAGAATGTCATGTCAAAGCCATGAAGCACATGTTATTATGTTAAACAAATGTATAAATAATGAAAAAAGTCTTGTTTTTCTATTGATTTCCTTTTCATATAATTAGATACTCAACAAAAGCAGTCATAACCAAAATATAATACTCCTCATTTGTCTTCATGAAGGATCCTCATATCAAAGCACATTAAGCTTTAAGTTCAGTTTGAAGGTCACTTGATGTATTGGTTTACAAGTCAGGACCTTTGGGAGATATATTTTACATGTGTTTGTTTAAAAATACTTCAGTGTAAAAAGAAAATTCTAAAGTTTCAACAGTATGGACTCCTTTGGCAAATTTTGTATGTATTCGATGGCGCAAAAAAATATAACATTGTTGTATCTTATAAATACAAAGGAAATATAGCACTTAATGTGTAAAAGGTTTATAACATGAGAAATTAAAACTGGATCAAGGTTCTGCCTCTCAAAACACAGGATGGATCCATTAGTTTAATCGAGACCATACTAAAACATGTACTGTTCATGTTCTATAGTTTCGTTAAGGCTGAAAAAACACAATTACGTCCATCCACGTTCTGCCTATCTTGCTAAAGCTGTTGATCAGATAGGACAAAACCACCCCACTGAGATGTAGAAGCCAATTGTCCTCATTCTAGGGAAATAATACCTTCCGGGAGTGTAGGCAATCAGAATAAATCCTTGCATCAATGCACCTTCTCCAGATTCGGAGAACTATAACTAGTTTTATTATTCGCTCAGAAATGCATCTTTTTTAACTATATGTTATTGAACTTAGCAATGGCATGTTCTATGGTAGATGAGTGCTAGAAGTTCAACTGTAAAGCTTACCTTTTATGTTCTTGTAGTTACTTTCTTTCCTCAAGACGTAAGTGGAATGCCACTCTTGTTCTGGATACAGTCCTGGGTATAATAAAAACCTTGGGAGTGATCTCTGTGTTGACCTCTTATAATTTAAACATTTTTATTTGTCTTACCAAGCCATCTTTTCTCTAACTTAATGTGAACCTAATCTTGCTTATTCTTTCTGGGTATTGAGTCCACCCAGTCACCTTTTATTGTTTTTGTTGCCCACCTTTGTACATGTTCAAGCTCTACTCAATGTCTTTCTCTCGTGAAATGGGAGCACCAACAATTATACATCACATATTCCATCTGATGTGTGCCTGGACCAGTGATTGTATTATGGAAGAAAAAATGATTCATCATGTGCAGATCTATGCCGCCTTATTTTTACACCCCATGATTCTCTTTGCCTTGTCAGATGCTGCTGACACTGGTGTTACGTATAGTGTACTGTCACCAACTGGATTACAAGCCTTTCTCATAATGTCACTTTTTACCTCAGCGTTTTTTCCAATTTAACATGTAATCATGTAATGTATTTCTCTTCTCCTTGTACATACCTTGCATTTATCTGTGTTAAACCTCATTGCAGTTCTCTGCCAGGCCTCCAAACTTATCCAGATCCCTTTCGTAAAAAACACATTGTTCCTCTACTTGTGTTGATTACTTTACAGAACTTATGTTTCATCTGCAAAGATCACATATTTACTGTGCAATCCATGTGTCCAAAGATCAAATTATTGATAAATATTTTAAAGTGGATTGGGGCCCAATGCTGAGCCTGTGGTATCCCAGAAAACCTTAACATTTTACCCACACAGAGGTTAAAACTTATACTAGCCTATAGTTTCCTAGGTATCTTTTTTAAACCCCCCTTTTTGGATTATTGGCATACCACATTTGCTATACGCATAAGTCCTGTGGGACATACTCCACATTTTTATACAGGTCCCATTAATATTACAGAATAGGGCCTATCTATGACTTACTTTAAACTCCCTTAAGGGATCAAGGTGTGATTTACCATTAGGGCCTGGTTGATTTGTCTATTTTAATCTTCTTAAAAGAATGTAGAAGTAGCACTTCTTCTTGGGTTTCAAGCAAGAAACAATTAAGTTGGTAATTTACCTCATCCCTCGGTCATCTCATGCTGGAAGGTCATTCCTCTCAGTTAATAGTGGAGGAAAAAACTTGTTTAATAGGTTTGTTTTTTTCTCATCGCTCTCACAATAACTCCCCAGTATTTTGTTACAAAGGGCCAACATTTTCGGTTTTAATATTTTTTACTTATTTTATATGGTTTAAAAATATTTTGGGGTTAAGTTTTGGCTTTTTATGCACCAATATGTATTTTCTGTCTTCCTGCTTTGCTGTCTTTATCATTATTTACGATTTTATTTTTTTCCTTTTAGCTTTTAGTGCCCCTTCACTGCCCTCCTGTCCTGCAGTCACAAGCTGCTCAGGACATCCACGGTCTGTAAACCTTGAGAACAAGCTAGTACTGGCCCAGCCCTATCTGTAGAGATTGAACAGGTCTGTAGCTCATGCGACCTAAGGAGCTGTTACAGGCCCATAACAAGGAGGCATTATTAGATAAACTAGGTAGGACACTGTTAATAGACACAATGCAAAGGAATTTGTTTTTGCAAGATATATAATATAAAAAGCATCTTTGTATGAGACAACCCCTTTAAAGCTAAACTAAAGAAGAATCAAGATAGGCAAGCTTTCTATTACTATAAATCTGCAAAGGATCTGTCTGATCTCCAGGGGAGGAAGGATCACTATAGGGTTGAGCAATGCAGGCAAATACACAATCTCATAGCTAAAGGCAAACGGTTGTCAAGAAACTAGGACCTAGGTCATTCGAAATTGTATGAAAGAAAATAAGAATCGAAAGAGTAAATTGACATCTTTGGAAAACACTTAAGAAACGAGATTTTTCATGGCCTTTGAACAGTGTTCTGACACCACAAGACAACGAGGCAGCATATGTAGAAGAAGCAAGAAACATCAGGTACTGCTGAACATTATTGTTGGATTCTGGCAAGGGGCAAGGTAATATCAGAAGGGCGGTATTACCAGAAACTGTAGAATACAACATGATGATGGACAGTGACACTTTTTATGTTATAGAGCGGAAGATAGCAGAATGATCAGAAAAGTTGGACATCCTCAAAGATTAGATCTAACTTTACTGTATTATAGTTATCTCTAACTTCGTCATGTTCATTGTTTTTTTTTTCTTCATTGTTCCTCAATTCAAAAACAGAGAAAAAGATGTAGCAATTTTGTTATTTGCCTGTTGACCTTTAGGGGTCTCACTACTTGTAAATGTGCACTACAATGACATTGAAAATAGTTGGTTTAGCGGGTTCGGGGACTGATCTAGAAAATGTAGACAAATGGCAGCTAACACCATTTGTAATAAAGTGGGACTGATGGTATCCTATGATGTGTGGATTCCCTTCCTTAAGGAACAACTAACAGAACAATTTTCTTCATTTACTGATTAATAATACTTGCTCCATGTCTTTCACAATGGTGCATTACTTGGGGTAGTATTGGAGCGTGTTTTGAGCGCGGTTTTGTTGTGCAGCAACTGTGACAGCATGACATTGGGGGCTGTGTTCTTGGATTTTTTTTGGTCAATAACAAAAATTTATGTTATACATTTCTGCACAAAAAAGCATCCAAAAACGCACAAAAAATGCTCTGTGTGAAAGCACCCTTAGGACACTTTGTTTGTGTAATTTCTTTGCAGCTTTATGTTATGAAGGTATCAGTTGAAAAACTTTAAAACGCTAAGCTGTTTTTTTCTTCTTTAAAAATCTATCTTTAGATTTGTTGATATTGCACTGTCTTACTAATCTCTTCTATTGTATTCACCTTTGATCTTCGTCACATGACATTCATATTGTAAACACATAATTGATTTGACAGGTTTTTCACATCTATGATTCTTCCATCTATAAATGGGCATTTGCTAAAACAAAATGATTTTTAACACAGTTTACAGTTTTTATAATGCAAGAACATATGTGCTAGTGGCTATGGTTGCAGAAACAATGAATGGCTGCTTTAACACTGAACTTCATATACATTTCTTGAGGTCAATTGTTACCGTTAACAGTCATGTTCTTTATTATTATTATTGTTATTTATTATTTTTTTTATTATTATTATTATTATTTCTTCAGTGATTCTATACAAATAAGCAAGAAAAGAAGTGTGAAAAAAAATCACTAAAGACATGATCCCTAACCCTAACTCCAAGGGGATATCTATGAAATATTTAGGAAACCCCATTGTTTGGGTTAAAGAAGTTGTCCATTTCATACTAAAATTTTACAGCTTGCTCTTCGAGTACAATTAAAACAAAAACTTATACTTGTCTTTCTTCAGTCCCAGTTCCAGAGATCCATCCCTTTGGTCTTCATTTGTTGTTTTGGTATTTTTGAATGGGGATATCAACTATCAGCGCTGCAGCTGCTGATTGGCTGCAGGAGTCCAAACACAACATAATATCAGCAGCACTTTACAGACATCAAAAAAACAAAGTGATTGTGGAAACTTGTTTTTCAATTTTGGATTATGGAAAATGTTGAGGGTTTAGCGAAAATTTTGATATATTGCTAGGAGCCCCATTCACACCCTTGCAAGTTGACTCAGTACAGATGGGAACCTCCATGGAAGGCATCACGGGAATAGCGGCCATGACCCAGACAGTTGGGTCGCAGGGCACACCCTAAACTAGTGGTGGCCTCCCACTCTTTCTAGCCTGCAGGAACCTTCTGAAAGGCCCATGGGTACATGTTGTTTGCTCCTAGCTCCAGCAACTTTATTCTGGTCGGCACCATCTACAGTACAACTTATATAGATTGTGTCTTGTCTCTCAACCTATACCTTCTTCCATGTCAAGGATGTATTTTTACGCTAAGAATTAAGTGGAATCAGTTATGGAGGGCACAGAGGGAGGACCTTTGACGACGAAACGGATTAAAGATATAACGGTTTTAGCTCGGGAGACATGGCAAAGTAAGTTTGGGAATGCATGATCCAAAAGTGGGAGGTAGCGTTTACATGAAACTGAGTTAAAACATCTTAGTACCTCAAATGGACTCAGGAACCAAGGACCCAGCATGTAATTGGGGATCTTCAGGTAAGCTTTGTCTCCAGGAGGGAAGGAGGGGAGGGGTTTACTCCTTTTATCTATGCATTGGACCTTAATACATGTGCGATTGACTGTGCTGAGGATAGGCAGAGGGTAAGTCCAGTTTCACCTGTAGTTGAGAACAGAGACCCTGACAGAACCTTGACACAAACTGGTATTCCACACTGTCTCACAGAGTCAAATATGTAGGGAAAGTCACATAGCACTCACAAATGTAGATGTGTGGAAAATAGCGCTGGCTCAGGTGTGGCGGCAGAGGGTAAACAAAGGCAGAGGCAGGAATTTAATCATGACATCAAGGAAAAAAAACGGGTCGTGTCCACCCAAAAGGCCAAATATTACAGAAGAGGAGGCAAGGTCGGTGATGAAGTCCAGGTGCAATGTGAGTCCATGGGTGTTAGTGGATAAGCAAAGGTTTTGTAGCAAGCCAACAGTTTTAGACTAGAAGGCAGTCTTATTGTCAGGTACATAGTGCTAACAAGATTCTCCAAAAATTCCTTGATGTTGTGTTAGGAATTTGCGCCACCAGTAGAAACGAAGAAATTAGTTCGGAAAAGAATTTTTTCTTACCGCTGGAGTGCGGTACCTCAGTGAGCAGTGTCCACTGTTAGGATCATCTTACTGGAGTGCAGGGTGACATTAAGATTACCGGGTGAAATAACTTTGGCGATCATATGGGAAGCTGCGTGAGATCAGTCAGTTCAGGCAAGGTACCGATGTGTCAAGGGGCTGCTCTCTTGAACTATGACATCAGAAGCATGGGAAAAGGCGCCTTGATGTTTTCTACAGCAGAATGGAAATGGATCAAGAAAGTTAATAACAGGAGAGAGGTACATCGTGGCTTGACAGTGGATTTAGACAATAGCAGACAGGAGGTATAAGAGATTCTTTGTTTCGGTATATCTATATATTTATAGGAGGACAGGCCCCTCACGGAGGTGATAGCCACACTTCTAATGCTACTTTTATGGCACAGTAGATAGTTCTCGGTCACCGATGGTTAATTTTTTTCTGCTGTGAGAAAACACATTTTAGCGAAAGGAATCGACATGTGAAATTTTTGCTAACTTAGCGACCATTTCTGACATGGATGACGCTCCAGATCCCACAGAACGAGGTATTCAACTTCATAGATAAAAGTGGTCTCTCAGTATCAGGTCAGAGGACAAAAATGGTGAAGAGGAATAAAGCGACTTTATCTGGGCAATAAGCTTATTGAAGTTGGCAATCATTCTGAGTGAGCCACATTAAAATTGGTTGCCACCACCGTAGAGAAGTGTGGATGAAATAGGCTGGACGCAATTGGAAAAAACCCTGGAAATGCTGTATGGCCTGAGACGCTGCGATGAGGCCACTGAAGAATGGCAGACAACGTGACCGGGGATCCATCTGAGACTCTTTTGCAGGGATTGATATACCCCGAGAGAGGAAGAATGGACTGATGGACAGTTGAGGGTCTCTTTTCCCAAACATTGGACTTGCATCTTATCAGCTTGGTGGGATCTGGGATTAGGCGAAGAAGGCCAAGTATGTCATCCAGATAGACATCAAATAATGAATGCAGATAATCTCTGAGAATTATCATTTACTAATTCTTGTAAGATTGCCATGCTCATTGCACAGGACCGAAAGGGTTTTTACCAGATACTCAAAGAATGTCCCACTCTGTGTTGAAGGCTCATCTTGTCAAAATAGTTCCAAAAAAATGGGGAGAATCTAGTAAGAGAAACAGGGTGACCTTTTCTTAAATGACTATATTCTTTAATATTTGTCATAGGCAAACTTACATACTCTATCCAGTTCTTAATCTTTAAAGCACTGTATAAAACTTAACTCTTTATTATCGTATACACTTAATCGATACACACTATTTTATAAAAACATGATTCTAACCTCCTTAATTTATCCCTTACTAATTAGAAGGGCATAACTCATTTTCTTTTTTCTTGTCTAGGTGGTACACACAACTATTAAACACAGGATAAACCTATATATATCAGTGATTTACTAACTCCAATAGGGAAATCCAAAAATCCTACTGGGAGTCATCCCAAATCCGATCGGGGACCATAAATAACATAAGGATAGATTAACGGAAAATCAAAAACAGGTGTTGGCATATTGGACCTTACCTCTTTCTCCTTAGTGTTTTAATGACCAGATTTAATCGCGTTTGTATGGGTAAAAGATTATAATCTCTTCTTGCTAGAAGTTGGCTTGTACAAAAATATCATAAAAATGAAAATAATGATGCGAGACCGTTAGTATTAGTAGGATAAACAAAAACAATGGGTGATCTTGAAACAATCTACAGATTGAAAGTGTAAGGATGACCCTTCCATAGTTATAGATTACCCTTGATAATTTGGAAACCAAAATCTAGGATAGGTTACAAATCATATATAAACAATACAATTTATTGCAATATTTGTGGAAGTAGTAATGCAAGTTATAAGAAAAACTAGCTTTTAGGACGACAACAATCTTCTTTGAAATTTAGTAAGTTGGGAGGAATCAATTAAGCTATTTGCTGAATTACATAATATAAGCAGGATGATGTAATCAAACACACTGTGACAAGCGGTGGTAATTATTTGTCATCTTAAATAAAAGTGATTATAGAAGCATTGGTTATGAGAGACTACTTGAATGATTTAGAAAACATATGAGAGGCTTTCAAAGATCAACTCTACGGTATTTTGAAGAGAACTAAAAAAGGATTTCGGACTGGAATTGAGAAAAATTAATTACTGAGGATGAGATGAAGAAACTTTATTTTAAATGTGGACTCATACATTGTTATCCTTTATGCCATTACCAAAAGTGCATCAACGGGTTCGTGCAATACCATGAGACAGATCGATAGTCTCAGGTAAGAAATAATTCTAACACTGAATGGACCCACAGCACCTTATGTTGACGATTATATACTGATTTGACCTTTGTAAATGGAAGATCCCATGTAGTATCTTAAAGTCCGAAGGTTGATCTGTGATGAGAACTTAAACTATCTAGTAATGAGTGAACAGTACAGACTTTTTGCATGATTATACGTCATGAAGCCCCCATTTAGTTAACATTAAGACATGACCTGGGCCTAGATGATGCAATCGGAGTATTCTTTTGAAACTAGAGGTCCGACAATTTATGGACAATAATGAATTTTGTTTTTACCAGTATTGGATTTTGTTTTGGACACTCAAAATAATTTTAGTTTGTATGGCCACACCTTTATTCAAAAAGATAAGGGGCGCAATGGGCCTCAGTGTTGTGCGCCAAGCTCTTGATAATTTATTTTTAGGTTGGTGGGACGGAAGCTACTGTTTTTATGAACTCACTTTCAATTACGTCACAGATCGGATTTATTTTGGGGCGCGCTTTATTGAGATAATTTGATTTTTTGGGACGGTACGTAGTGAAGAATTATTTTAGGATTTAGTATCTAGACTCAATGATAATGAAATATGAGGATGAAATTCACTTTTGTATATTTCATAAGAGAAAAGAGTTAAATTTTTGTGATCTCCCAAATTATGTTGGATGAAACCATGCAGATTCAGACAAGATATTTTGGAAATAATACAGTCTATCCAATTGTTTGTTACACTTTTTTAGCTGGCATCCATCTGTCCATAAAAGAAGTGGATTCCCATAAGGACAATTTCTTGGGCTCGTAGAAAGGAACTGTTTACATTTAGAGGCTTTCAATGAAGGAATGTATTAAGTTAAATGCCAACGTTTTCAGGGAAGGGGTTATCCAAAAAAATGTTTTGAAAGAGAGGCATTTAATAGGGCTTTGACTAGTGGACAGAGGACATTTAATTAATCAGTAACAAAGAGAAGGGAAAATACTGATTTAATTCGTTGTTTGGTACTTCGATCGTGCTGGAGCTGGATTGCTGGTGTGCAAACTGCGCAGGTGCTATGTAGTATTTCTGCCCTGTCTGTTTTTTTCCTTCATTGGTGATCCTTTTATATTAATGATATGGCATTTGGTTGATAACCCCGGAAGAAAGCGCATAGCGAAAGTGCAGATGATGTTATGTTTGAGGGAGCTATATATGCTTTCTATGACCATATTCTACATTGTTTACTTTCAGGTCAGGTGTTTATTAATATATTGAGTAAATGTTGTTTGATATAGATGGGGTATCGTTTTAGTTTTAACACCAGGCCGTATAATGTTTATTTTTTAGTGATGTGAGTGGGGATGCACATTTGCTTTTGTGCATGGTACTATTGCTACATTTTTTTAAAGTTTGGTATTTGTTTTTTTATATTCGTGATTAAATAAAGATTCTTTTTAATTTGATACACAGTGGTTAATGTTGTAAGGTGTTTTTAGATAGGTTAGGGCACCATACACCCTAAGCGACACACTGCCCAGGCTGACAAACGACCAGAGGACAGGGATGCGAGGAGAAATGAATACTTGGCAGGGAGTCAGAGCTGCTAGTGACACCGCACGCAGAACGACCCCGGTGGAAGCAGAGGCATGGGTCACACACCGGTTGGAAGCAGAATGGCACTGGGGATGATGTGTCGAATGGTTGCCAATCTTTAACAAGATATATCGTTTATTAGAGAAATATAGTCTAGCAAATAAAACTTAGGAGCTCAATATTATGAATCAAGGAAAGAGATATATTGATTTTCTTTTTACCATGCTTAACTGATATTATGAAAAACTCATTCTTTTTGCAGTGTTTAAAATCCACACTCGTTGCTATTTTATTATATGTAATTCGCTTCAGTTTCGGTTCCTCTGATTTCAACTACATACATAAGGGATTGATGGATTGATGTAAAAATGAGAAATTCATTCTGCAGAAACAGTTACATGGTAAAGTGAATTTCTGCAAAAAACTGGTTTCTATCACTACACAATTACCTTGAAGAACTGTTTTAAGCGCATGAAGAAACTGCTTTGCTTTATATGACAGTAATTAGAGATGTTAGAGTGTATGATTATTTATTTATACCGATTTTTCCCTACTACAGATTGTTTTCTATGTATTATTGCACTATTCTATGGCAACAGATTTAGATCAGATCTATTAAACAGGCAATCATTGCTCCAATCCAGTTTTTGTCTATCATTTTTCACAGACAATCCAAAAAGTGCATATTATTAATAAAAGGAATCTTCAGTAATGTGATACACTATAACAAATATTACGTGTTGCAATATACAGTAGTAACATACAGTAAGTTGCAAGTCTGGAAAATTATATATTGGGGCAGGTTTATTTTGGCACGTGTGTCAGACTGTGCTAAAAATAGGGGTGTAGCTAAAGACTCATTGGTTAAACTTAAGCTTGGGGCCCCCCTACTACCAGACACTGTTTGTGGGCCAATATTTTTCAACAACAGGGTCCCTACTTGACAGGCAGTTGTTCTGTTATGTGTAGCGCGATGCACGAATTTTTTTTCTATTAAATGGAAATGTCAACAAATAAGCAATATTAATTTCAAATAGGGCAAAAGAAAATCAAATTAGAAAGCCAAATCGTCTGTTCTCTCTTGCCCTCATCCCCCCAAAAAAAATGTTGTGAGGTGAACAGGAAAAAAAATGCAATTATGATTAGATTTTGATGGAATTTATGCTGAACAGTATACATTGACCTTGTTATCTTTTTCTGAAGGGTCTGAACAAAGGCCAATTATCAACTCACTATTATAGTGATATACGATCATAATAATTACTGATCCAAACCTGTTATTCATACAAAGGACACACAATTAACAATTAACGTAACAAATATAAATAGATCAAATAAGAATGAGTCATGATTAACTCACCGATAGTGACTAATACAAATTTATTGTAACTGACCAAACTGTATACCAAGACAAAATTACCAATAACAATATAAAGGACAAAGATTACCCCAATTATATCTATACCTTATAGTGACCAATACTTCATTACTATGTTATTGTGCATAGAATCAATAATACAAAGACAAAATTAAATATCAATAACAACAATATAAGGTATAAATATACCTCAGCCATCAAGAATCACCTACATCTGTGACCACAGACGAGTTGAGTATAAGTACCATCTTACTGTTACTGGAATATATAAAACCATTACACTAAGGACAACCGCCATTACCAACATACAATGGTGACCATTATAGTGGTAGATTAACAGTGCACAACTGGTCCTGACTGACATATAAGTGATTACAGGGGCAGTTACCATTTAGGCACTCACAGGTGACGTCTTACATGATGAGTTGTTCTTTTTCCCATTTCATCCTTTTCCATCTGATCCAGAGCGCCATGAATCCCTGCAGAATTTATTACACAAACATGTAAGACTCCAAACAGTGACAGTGCCCGCAGCAGATTATTAGGCCCCGTTTAGCCACAGTGTGGTAGAGATCACTATCTACAAATAGTAGACAGGCCACTCACTCCCAAATTAGACAGGCAGATTGGAAGATGCTTCTTTTAGGTAGGTTAGACCTTAAAAATTAGTCAGATAAATAGACAGACGTGAAGACCTATTTATGTAGTATAAGTCCCCTCAGATTAGGGTCCTTCTAGTACATAAGTAAATAGATAGAGCCCCCTCTAGTAGGTATGTAGATGCCCCCTCTATTAGGTAGGTAGATAGGGCCCCTCAAGTAGGTAGGCAGATAGGGCCTCTTCTAGTAGGTAGGTAAATAGATTGGAAACAAACACAGAGACAAAATAGGTAAACGCTCACCAGAAGATCATCTCCAAATGAAATCCGCATAACATCCCTCCATGAACACTGTGCACTTGGAAAGTGGATATCTAACTGTAGATATCCCAGAATAAATGGATGCAAGTTCAAGGAAAACTCCGGCACTTGTGCTCAGGATATGAAGATAATTATAAAAAATGCATATTTATTGAAAAAAGCTTTTAAAAACAAGGCATAAAATCAAATAAACGCTGCTAAGTTTACGCGTTTCAAGCTAGTAAGTCGGCTCTTAGTCGTAACTATCTCACAGCTAACAAAGCTGGTAATAAATCTACTTCCTGAGACCAATTAACCAATGCACCTGAAAGTTAACTATATGATGACCACAGAGTGCATATGATACATAAACACACAAAGCACTTACAATTATATGAATAAATACATGATACGTAATGGATTGAAAAATCAATATAAATACATTAGATCTGTCTTGTAATTAAGCCCCTGGGGGTACCGGGTGCCTAATACCAGAATCCAATAAGCCTCTCTATTTGTAAGTGTTTTTTTTCCAGTCTCCTCCCCATATTGGTTTAGTTACTTTTTTCTATTGCTCTAACTTTCAAATTTTCCGTGCTACCTGAATGAACTTCTTTGAAATGTCTAGAAGCTCCGGACAGACTTCTGGAACTCGAATGAGAGATATCGTAAATATGTTCCCTGATCCTGGTGTGAAGACTCCTAGTGGTGCAACCTATATATTGCAGGTTACACACATCACAAGTGATGAGCGAATGTGTCAACTATCGCTATCGCTTCGATAGTCGATATCGGCAATTATCATGACGATTTCCGATAGTCGATAACAGATTATCGCCGATGACATTAAAGTCTATGGGAGAGGAACAACACCTTCATTCTTACACCCAAACAGGGTGGAGAAGAAACTGGAATTAAATCCACAAAAAGTCAAATGGATACGTGCTACAACTTAGGCACACAATTAGGCAACAAGAGTCACAGAAAAATACTGACAGACTATTCACTATCCCTGTCTGTACCACAGCATGACCCTTAAACCTGCATGACCCACAAAATAAAAAATGCCAGAAGGCAGTATAAATTTGAACCATCATTTTACTTGAACTGGAAATTGACTATGCCTGTCCTGAAACTCAGCATGACCCTTAAACCTGTCTGACCCACAGATTAAAAAGTGCCAGAAAAAAAAGAGTCTTTAACCACCATTTTGTTGAATGGACATTTTTACTATACATGTCCTGTTTCCACAGCAGACCCTCAAACCTGCATGACCCACAGATTAAAAATTGCTGGAAGAAAGTAGTATTTGAACCACCATTTCAGTTAAACTGGACATTGACTATGCCTGTCCTGGGCCACACCATGAGCCCCAAACCTGTAATGTAAGTACAAGGTGGCTCTTTGAACAAAACTGGGCTGCACTAAAGTGAAATACAGCTATTTAAAAGTTATACGGATAACAAAAGGTGGGTTTTGCACCAATGAAATACAACAGCATTTACTAGAACAATTTCTGTATCCTAATTTAAGTACAAGGTGGCTCTTTTGAACAAAATGGGCTGCACAAAGTGAAATACAGTATTTAAAAGTTTATGGATAACAAAAGGTGTTTTTGCCCAAA